>JADRCD010140169.1:0-14912 GCA_019843815.1 Montemys delectorum | reverse complement strand
ATCTGGAGAGTATCATCCTGAGTGAGGTAACCCAATCACAAAAGAACACACATGGTATGCATTCTTTGATAAGTGGTTATTAGCCCAGAAGTTTGGAATACAGGAAGAACAACCCACAAACCACAAGAAACTTAAGAAGAAGGAAGACCAAAAGGTGGACATATCATTCCTTCTTAAAAGGGGGAACCAAATACCCACGGAAAGAGTGGCAAAGATTAACTATGGAGCAGAGACTGAAGGAAGGACAAGCATATAGCTATCTCCTGAGAGGCTCTGACAATACCTGACTAATACAGATGTAGAGGCTCACAACCACTCATTGAACTGAGTACACGGTCCCCAATGAAGGAGTTAGAGAAAGGATCTATGGAACTGAAGGGTTTGCAGCCCCTTAGGACGAACAACAATATGAACTAACTAGTACCCTCAGAGCTCCCAGGGACCCAACCACCAATCAAGGACTATATATGGTGGGGCTGAATGTTCTAACAGTATGTATATAGTAGAGGATTGCAAATTTGATCATGAATAGGAGGAAAGGACCTCGGCCTTGTGAAGGTTTTGTGCCCCAGTGTAGGGAAATGCCAGGGCCAATAAGTGGAAGAGGGTGGGGTGGCAGGCATGGGGAGCGGGGAGGCAACAGGGGTTTGTTCTTGTTGTTTCTGTTGTTTGTTTGTTTTTTGGAGGGGAAACTGGGAAAGGAGAAATTTACATGTAAATAAAGAGAATATCTAATAAAAAAAAAAAGAAAAGAAAAGAAAATCTCTTCCTGTAATGCAACTCAGTCATGAAGGAAGGAACAAATAATATATGGTTATCTTAACAGCTACTGGAGCAAATGCATCGAGAAAATGCCACAGGTTTTTCACAGTAAAAATATTCCACAAATAAGGACACGAACTGAACTTCCTCAAGCTGGTCTATGAAGAAGCACACTCACATTTCTTGTTAATGAAATACTGAACAATACCACCCTCAGACATGGAACAAGGGAAGGATATCTATTCTCCCTACTTTCCAACCTTGCTCTGGAGGCTCTAGCTATGTCTGTTTAGGAAAGAAAAAGAAATAGCAATAAGAAGATTCCAGGTTGGAGACGAAAAATTACAAATTACAACTACTCCTGTTAACAAATGATATGACTTGTTTATTTATTTATTTATATTATTTTTTAATTTATTGTCTGTTTGTTTGAGAATACATATAATGTGTTTTGATCAAATCCATCCCACCATTTCCCACCCTCCCCTTCCACCACTTTCCCCTTACAACTTGATGTGTTCGTCTCTTTTTAAACCTTCTGAGAACACTTAGTGCTGCCTATGAGTGCATGAAGATGACACAACATACTGGATGTGAACAGCCTCTCCAGGCCAACATGACTAAAGAAAACCGACTCTTCCTCCCTCAGCCAGCATGAGTTTTAAATACTGAAAAGGCTAAAAATTAAAAAAAGTGTCACACCTAATAATCGCATTCTACAAGGTTTTTAAAAATACAATGTCACAATCCAGCAGTAAGTATCTATAAACTATCAAAGGAGAAGGGGATGAAAAATATGATTCAAATCTATTGAATGGAAATAAAAATTAATTAAACAAAAAAAACAAATCATTTAAAACATAGTTAAGGAATAATTCTATAATCACAGACATACTTATGAAAAAAACTTAAGAAAGGAAATGAAAGAACCGGACCCTGAAACACAAAATATCAGTAAACCAAGCAAAGACCTAAAGAATGGGAAGATCCTCAGGGATTTTATGCAGTGACTGGAGAGATGTTATGGTTAGAATGGGATTTGTGCCCCAAATAGACCTATACATTAAATGTAACCACCATATTAATTGCAACTAACAGTCATATGGAAATATAAGGATAGGTAAAGGCTTCCTAAAATGAGCAAAAAGGTGGCAGACCCACACTTTCTTGTATCTTACAAAGTACACATATCAAAAGACTGTGGTGTTGTTATAAAACTCAACATATAGGCTGATGTAACTGGATTAAGAATACAATGAATAAAAAGAGAGGCTATGGGTTTGAAAGAGCGCAGGTGTTGGGTACATGGGAGAATTTGTAGGGAAGAAAAGAAACGCAAAAAAATGACAATTATAATCTCAAAAATGATTATTGAAAAAAGAAGAAATCAGTGCTCAACTGGTTTTTGACAAGAATGTCAAGTCCATTAATTAAAGAAAGAATGTTTTTCTCAACAGGTGGTGTTTAGACAGGTGGATAGCCACATGGGAAAGAGTCACTCAGCCCCAACCTCACATCATATACAAAAATGTAAGACATGTAAGCAAAGCTCTAAATAAAATTGCTAGATCTAGAACTTTCTCAGAAGACAACATACATGTAATTCTTTGTAATCATGAATTAGATTTGGTCAAAACTTCAAACTCTTTTGAGTCAAGGGTGTTGACTCAAAAAATAAACTCAGAAGAAAACATGAAATATTTGTAAATTAAATATCTAAAAAGGACCTTGTAGTTGAAATGCAGACATCTGTACATCTGCACGATAGTTTTTAAAAGATTTATTTTATTTTTGGTTATAAGTATATGCCTGTATCAAGGAATATATATATATATATATGTATATGTGTGTGTGTGTGTGTGTGTGTGTGTGTGTGTGTGTGTGTGTGTACCTGCGCACTGCCACCTGAGAATGCCAAAGGTATTAGATCCCATCAGTGCTAGAGTTGCAGGCAGTCCAATCTAATGTCCTCAGGTAAGCTTAGAGAGCAGTATATCCTCATAACAGCTGAACTATCTCTCACATCCAAAATATGTATATGAATATTTTTTAAAGTTTTCATCATTAATGAAATGACTTTGGAAATAACATATATTTCCATGACACCAGTACTACAGTCCTCAGAGTCACAGCAAGATACACAGAATTACATCTGTAATTACTACGAATGCCAAGATTTCAGGCAGAAATTTCTGTTACATGGCAATCAAGATCAAGAATGCAACCATCAAATGAAAGAGATTCATAGCTTCAGACAAGGCAAATCCCAGTTCAGCATACGAGAACAGTTGTTGCTTCAGTGAAGGGTTTCTGCCATAATCAATGATAAGGCTGCCAAAGACTGTTCCAGCACCAGCACCAGAACCAGCAAGTCCTCCTGTTGCAGCACCTGCACCAATGAATGTGGCAGCAGTATCAATGTCTCTGCTGATTACACTGGTCTGAAACTCCCTATGGATCAGCTGGCACACACCATTTTTAACTCATATTTAATCAGTGGAAGGACAAATGACCAGCTGTAGACCTTCCGTGCTACAACACCAACCTGTCAGGCACAATAGGCAATAGTGGCTCGACTGTTATGAGACTAACCAACTATTCTCTGATTAGATTTGAGGATCACTGCACTTGAAGGAATTTATGCCTGGCATTGTAATTGCAGAGAGCGAAAAACACTACAGCTATGTCTACATAGGTCTTAGGCCCTAAGGAGAATTTACTACTGGTATTTTGCTAACTTTACATGACATCAAATTGCCTTTTAAGTATTTGTGTTTCCATCCAAAGATAAATGCTCTCAGCCTTGATTAGAGAAGCTTTAGTGAACTGTGGTGAATGTGGAAACTTGTGGCTTCTCAAGATGCTGAGAATAAGTGGTAGGAAAGAAGGAGCAAAGATACTAAGCTGTACTGTTTGGGGAGTCTCTGGGTCCTCTGATCACCAACACAGGATGAGAAATCCCACACCTGCCACTGGGATTGTTATTTGGTAACGTATGGCTTTGGGGATAGGCAGAATCCTTGTGCAATGTTTGTCCCCCTTTGGGCAATGATCCCTTTCTAGTCTCCTGGATTCCACAGGTGCTACAAATTAAACACTAAGATACACACATGGAATAGAACATTAACAATTTGACTTTCTTTTTTAGAGAGAATTATATGCAATATATTTTGATCATATCCTTTCCCATCTTCCAGTTCCTCTCAGACCCTCCCCCACTTCTGTGTCCACATGGCTTCATGTTGTTTCTCTCTCAAATAGAAAAATAATTTTTAAAAAAGCATAGATACTCACATACAAATAGAACCCATTCAGTGTTGGTCAACTACTCCTGAGCATAGTGTCTGCCCTGGAGTGTGGGTGACATTACCAGTATCACTCCATTATAGAAAACTGATTTTTACACTCCCAGCAGCTATAAACTGCAAATAGGTTCTTGGCTAGGGTTTCAACTTTGTGTCCACTTTTCTCTATGCTGGGATTTTGTCTGGCTTTAGCATCCTGTCACATTCTTGAAAGTCCATATGTGCATCAGCCTTGTAGCTGGTAAACACTGTTTCTTTGGAGTTGTCCACTCCTTTTGGCCCTTAACATTTTTCCTAGATCTTCTACATAGATTCCTGAGTCTTGAGGACAAGAGTGTGATTTAAAAAAAAAAAAATCTCATTTTGTACTGAATGCTCCAGAGTCTTTCTCTCTCTGAATGTTGTCCAGTTGTAGGTCTCTATGTTAATTGCCATCTAACTTCAAAAAGAAGTGTCTCTGATGAAGATCAGAAAATGCATTGGTCTGTAGGTATAACACTACCTCATTAGGAGTCATTTTATTACTGTTATTTTAGCACAATAATAATAGTAAGGTTTCCCCAACTGACCACAACCCAGCTGGCCTTAGGTGCTTAGCCTCATTAACAGTGTCAGGTACAACATCCATCTCATGGAGAAGGCTTTAAATACAATTTTAAAAGTGGTTGGTTTTTCCCAGTGGACACATCTTACAGGGCACATCTTACACTGTTGTAACTTACAGTGTTCAAAGCCTGGTGAGATTGGTGGTTATATTTATAGAAACCTTCTACTGTAGAAACTTCCTAAAATATAAACACATATAGAAAGAGTTTAAATGGGTATATCATATGATTGGAGAGACAATACCCCAACTGGACATCATATGCTTCCAAATAAAACCACCAGCGTAAGGAATGAATTATGTATTTCTGAGCCATTGGCCAAAGGGTCCCCCAAAACAATACAGGCTATTGCCAATGCTAATTGTTAGTCTCCACAACCTGAAGGAAAGAACCTATTGCTGAAACACGATATAGTAGGGCATAGAACATTGAGAAATCAAGCTGGTACTCAACTGGAAGATTTAATAATGCTGGAAGGTGCCATACATTGTACTGGAGGATCTCACGTTAGTCTTTCTTGGGCTGTACTACCTCAATCAGTGTAATGCTTTACAGTTACTTCCATTAATCTGTGTATGTAATATATCTTTACAGCTAAATAAAATTCCATTGTGCAACATTTTCACATCTATTTATCAGTTGATGAATGTCTAGACTGTTTCTATGTGCTAGTGATTATGGATATGAACATACATGAACAGCTATGAACATGGATGAGCATGTCTCCACCACAGTAGTATACATAGATCTCTAAAATATGTACAAGAAGGGTATACTTGTGTCATATGGTAGATTGATTTCTACATTTCTGAGGAATCACCATTTATTTTAGTTTTATCCCAACCCCCATATCCTGATGGCACTCAGAAAATATTTGAATAAATGAATAAAAGTAATAAAAGTGTTTTCATATTTCAGATGAGAACAAGTGTTCTACCAATTGTCTTTGGTTATTAGGTAACATACTAAAAGAACAACCATATGTATTCGGTGACTTCATGTGATATTCCTTGGAGGCCTAGAAAGCCCATAGCAGGTGACACCTGAAAAAAGTCACATTGTTTTCAGTGTGTTAACATGGCTCCAAAAGACATGATCTGTGCAAATTAAGTGGCATGTTGCCCACCTGTGCTCCTCAAATGTATATTACTATTGTGGTTTCCACTGACTAGTAAGTCAGGCTGCTCCTGGCCTCTGTCTCATTTCCCTAGCAACCACAATTCCTAGGATACAGAAATAGCACTCCACCATCCATTATCTTTATACTTTGTCTCTGCAGTGAAGCACATGCATGCCACCGAACCAAAGCCTGCCTCGTTGCATGAGAATTTCAGTCATTTTCCATGCTCTGTGTACCAGCAACAATATCCATGAAATTCTACCTATCACCCCATTTGTCTTTATGCTACTCCAAACTAGCTTGTTCACTTCTGCTTCCAACTGACTACAATAGTTTATACATGCAAACCCTACCCTGCACTTCCCACTAAACACATCACTTGTCTCCAATACTCCTCCCCTAACCCTTCCTCACACACTTGGAGACAGAGCTCCAGGTCCATTTTCCTATAAGACTCTGTAAATCACTACAGGACCAATTAAGCTAGTACCACCATCTCTAGACCTAAAACCAACTAGGAATTGGTATCAGACTTTGTTGGTCACTTGGGTTTTAACATATCAGTGGACTTGTTTTTTAGTAAAAGAAAAACAGAAAACATATTAAACCATGGTCTGAGGTCCTGCCTAATTACTGAAGAGGAGATGAGTGGATGGGAGAGGTAGTGTTAGAGAAAGCTTACCTCTAAAAAACACAACTTGGCTTCCTTTCTTTCCTAAACTGAGTAGAAAAACTAACAACTACTTCTATCTACTAGATAAAGTCCAGTTGGTCCCTCCTTTGCATAATTTGAAGAATAAACCAAGGAGCATGAAGAGCAAGAAGAGAACAGCATTGTGGGCTCCTCCCTAAGCACTGTCTTTGGCTCTTTCGATGCACCATAAGATAAACTCTGTCTTCTTCATCTGAGAAGTGTGTCATCTTTATCTAGAATTCACTTTTGTTGGAAGACACCTTCAGGAACTTTCTGGAACTTACAGAAAGTAGCAGGAAGTTACAGAGATGTTGCAGGTAGGCTTGCTGGAGCATGATGCCTTTGACCTTCAGGAGAATTCCCCTATCCTTAGAACTGGGACCTCGACCTTCTGTTTAACCAGAGATTATGATGAAAACAGAACAACTTCCCAGGATCGACCTTCCCATGCTTGACTGCTACCTCCCAAGGTCTGAGCTCTGTTCTCACCTGCTCCATTGAATATTAATTGAGGCAACTTTGAGGTATCATTAGGCCTCGGACTCTTAGAAGGTCCCACAGGCTCCACAGTAGTGCTTAGCCCCAATTCTCTTAAGAGCTCATACCTGCAGAAATGCCATGTAGGCCCCACAAACTGTTAGTGCAAGTCAGAAACTTCAAAAGTGTAAGATTGACACCTAATGGTGGACTTCAGATCACTGAGCAAAGTGGGATGACCTCAACTGACAATGTTGTAAGTACAGAGGAACTTCAATTTCACAGTGAGGAAGTTTTTAATCCTGATACTTGGGTCAGGAAGAAATGTCTAGTTTGATGATACTTTTTCTCTAATAGTTAATAATTAGAATTGGGTCTCAAGTCTATATCTGGTCACAATTTAATAATACATTTTTTTGTTTTCTTGTATGAATACGATTTTACCTTGTCTTCATGGGAAAAGAAAAACAATTTTAAGGGAAGAAGTTCACAGAGCCTTACCCCTTATACTAAAGTATTGGTTTCTCATAGATTCTGGGAGAGGGATGAAATTAGTGTCTTTAGTTGTGTGCCTACTGTTGAGCCCATAAGACTCCAGCAGATACCTCCAAATCTGTGTTCACACAGACATCTTTGGTTAAACTCGGTAGGTTACTAAGCAAAATGAATAGACAAGGACATGAGAAAGAGGTTGTAGAGAAGAGGAGTCAAGTCGTAAGCAGGTTAACAAGAAGATGGGAGAGAATGGGATGAGAGAGTTCAATCTGCATTATGTACATGTGTGACATTGTTAAAAAACACATTTAATTAATGTAAAAAGTATTTAGTTTTCCAATAACAGATGTTGTGTTAGTTACTCGTGTGTCATGATATGACAAATTACAAGACAAAGTTTCCTTTTGGCTCAAAGTTCAGAGGCACAGTCCATTACACAAAGGAAGCTAGGGTGCCAGGAGCTTGAGTTGGTAGGTCTTGTTGCATCCATAGTTGGGAAAAGAAAAGATAAATGTTGATGCTACTCAGCTCCTGATTATAACTTTTATTCAGTTCTAGCCCATGGAATGAGTCTTTCTACTTCAGTTACACTAACTTAGAACACCCCTCCACCCCATACAGGCATGCCCAAAGATTTGTTTCCATGGTAATTCTAAATCCAACTAAGTTGACCATCAAGATATTTAACATAGATGTTAGTGGGAGTGGCAGCCGAGAAACAAGAGACTGAAGCAACCAATTAACCATACTGGTATCCAGCAAACCTTAGCAATAGTGAGGGATTTGCACCATGGTAGTGGCCATGGTCAAATAAAGTTTCACCACTTACAAAAGAGGGGAAGGGGATATTTGGGAAGGAGCACACTATTGCTTTAAAGATGAGAAAACCCACTGATCATGGAGCTTCATCTCACCATCCATGGAGGTCAGACCACCCTAATAAGATCTCAACATGGCACAGATTATATTTTTACTATTTTGATAGGCTATAATGTGGGAAGACATTATTAGTTTTCTTCACAATAACCATCCCCTCCCCTCTTTGTGTGGAGCTACCATCAATGGATGACTGGCTGGAAACTATGCTATGGTAACTAGAACACATTCTGCTCCAGGCACCCTGGATTGGTGTGAAGGGTGACTAAGTCCTAGTCAGCAAAATGGACATAGTGATTGATTGATTGATTGATTGATTGATACAAATTGATACAAATCCTACTAGCAAAGCATTCACACCCTCTGCCCTGGACTCTTTTTTGTTGTTGTTATTCATCCTGCACCTCTTGGAAATGCAGATATGATGGCTTGACTCATTTTCTTGGGTCAAAAAAATGAGGGTAACTGCACCAATGCTGGAAGGAACCTGAGAAACGAGTAACTTCCCAGACCTGCTATGTCTGCTTTAGACCTCAGACATCTACACATGTACGTATGGGAGAAATGCCTACATTGTGTTTAAGCTCTGCTGGTTTAGAGTCTGTCTCTCTGTGGTGCTACCAAATCCTATCTGAAGTAGTATTTAGGCTTTGCCTCCTTATTGCTTGTAAATCTGAACAGCATCCACTGGCATGTTTGAGCCTTACCACCACTTTGAGAAATGCACATACAGAATCCTATACCAGCTCACACAAAATCTATAAAGGCTTAAGACCAGGATGATTTGTGAAGACGAGAATTTCTTCCAGACCCCACACTCCATACGTGCATTTCATGGTTGTAAGTGAATGATGCTGGCCTTTAATCCACTGTTTCCTCTACCCCTAGACAATCACTCAGGCTATCCTTTATCTCAACCATTGTCTGGTTCCCTTGGGTGAACTCAGCTAAGAACTCTGTACCATACTGAATAAAGACTCTCTCTACCCTCTGCCTAACCTTCCCTAAAGCATAGTTTAGAAGCATGCCTTCTGCGGTTGCTAACTGTTAGGATGTGAAAGGGCCAACTCTGGCCCTTGCACCTTCCACTTTATGCACTAGCAACTCCCCTAGCAGCCAGTCAATTCTGGAGACCACTGTGTTTGCTGCTCACTGAGGTCTGGCACCTGGATTGAATATCAGGCCCCCAGCAGTGTTTCCATTGTAGCTATTTGCTAGAGCAACATCTGGTCATCTACATAGCCCCACACCCCACCCAGCAGATAGAGCAGGTAGCTCCTGGTCCCTCTACAATGGCAATCAGACTACTACACCAGACACAGCTATCTGCAGCACCATCATGGTCGAGCCTGATAAAACAATAGGGAGTTTGCAGATTAAGAAAGACTAAATTCTGGGAGTATCTTCACTAATAGAAGAGCTTTCTCCAAACAAGATGAATACATGACAGCCTGGCCAGAAGCAAAACCAAACCAAGGAGGTCTAAGCTGAGGAGTGATGGGCCTATAAGCAGCCCAGGGGTGAAAGTACCCTGGGTCATAGAAGTCCATGCTCTCAGTGCCAGGGAGCCTCCTGGCTGGGCCTTTAAAATCTGGGATGAATTAGCAGCACATGTAAGGGCTGGAAATCAATCCTCCTAATGGGCTCCACATTGCTCCTTTCCTCGTTAGCATTCTTTACCCAGTCTATGGCCTCTATGTCCTAAGAAAGATGTCAAGACCTGGAGATGGTCCAGAGAAAAGCAATAAAAGTGATAAAAGGCCATAGAAAGAGGGGCTGATAAAATGGGAGTTGAGAATTAGACACTGGAGAAGACAGGGTCATAAGAGACCTAACTGTGATTTTTGCCTGAACAAAAGGTCAGAGGCATCCAGGATCTGAAGGACTCACTCCACATGCCAGCTGCATCCAATGAATCTAAAGGGTAGGTATTTTGAAACACTGTCTCTTGAAGCTTATTTTTCATTTTTATTCAGCTAATGGTATGTTTAAATCAAGCATACATTTGCCTCTGGAAATGGTATTGTTACTGTGGTTTTAGGTTTCTCTGGGACTAACTCTGAGATTCATGAAGTCTAAAATTTTGAGAAAAAAAAAAAAAAACAAATTGAAAGGGACATCTGAATCCCCAGAAAGGAGAGAGAATTGACTCAGAGGGTTATACATGGAAAGGAAGGAGCCAACAGTGGACACTGGATGTTTTGTAAGTCAAGTATAATGATGAGCTTCTTGCCCAACCATGCATGGATGGCCACAGTGGGAAAAGAGTAATGGTACTTGCTATGGGCCTGATCTAGAATATCTCTCAGAGTAGTGTTAGTGGGAGGCAGTGGTATTTTTGACAATTAGGACACTTAGGAGGGCTTTAGGTCATTGATATTCCCTTTAAGGATTTGCGCTATCCTGGTCTCCCCTCTCCTTGTTCTCACTTTCCTTTCTGGCCACAAAGCAAATAGCATTACCTCACTGTGCTGGTTGTAATATGCTACCTCCACAGAGGCCTAAAGCAACAGGAAGACAACTGACATGAGGAGGAACCTCTATCACCATGAGCCAAAATTAGGTGCTTTGATTAATAAGTTGTTTATCTCAAAGATTTTATTTCGTAAGCTAAGTGTCATGAGGCTCATCTGGTGCATGCTACATGAGCTAAACTGAGGAATTGTCAGGTTGGAATCAAGCATGGTACCGTAGGCATAAACATGAGGAACATGAATTATGGGTGCAAGGAGTCTCTTGTTCAGTTCAGTCAGGTATTTTGCCTCTCGCCCCAAATAATTTGACATTGAGTTCTATGCCCTGGGTTGCACAGTCATTGTAAGAAGTGAAATGCTAACTCTAGAACAATAAGTCATAGCAACATAGCTGGGAGAAAAACTCAGAAAGTAATTCTTAGAACACTAGATGTTGTCCATTTAAAGTGCCAATCGTTCTTAGCTACACAAAGGGTAACTGACATCGTAGTGATCACTCAGTAAGCACTTGACCAGCTTCGTGGAAACTGTATAAATGTTCCTGGAAAATTAAGTCAGATGACGCCATGCAATAGGGACTCCTCTGAGGAGAAGCAGATGTGGATAGTTATATATAGTCCTTCCCGGGCATCTCAAAGAGTCCACTTACCACATATCTTCACCTCCATTCTCATTGTCACCTGTGGTCCAGAGAGGCCAAATGACTTGGCCTATGGCAGAGCAACCAGAGGTGCAGATAGTGTTTCTTTCATTCCAAGGTGAGGGACTGCTGCATCACCATCAGATGGCAGGGACTGAGAGTGAGGGAACCAGAATTGAGCTAAAGGAGGACAGCTTCAAACTGAAAACAGGGAGCTCCAGAGAAAGTGGAGTGAGAAGAAAATTTATTACAGCAATCTGGGAAGACTGTAGGTAAGAAAGAGGCTGGATAGGTTCACTTGTCCTGTCCCACATGCATGAGAGTCAAGAAGAGCATCAAGGTTCTCTAAAGGAACAGAACTGATCACATGAATATATATACATATATATTCACATATATATGTATATATACACACACACATATATTATACATTTAGGGGTATATGTATTTGTGTGTGTGTGTGTGTGTGTGTGTGTGTGTGTGTGTGTGTGTGTAAAGTAGCTTACAGATTTGGTCCAACTCATCCAACAATAACTGTTTACCAATAGAAAGTCCAAGAATCCAGTAGTTATTCAGTACACAAAGGTGCACATCTCAGCTGTTCTTCAGTATATGCCTGAGTCCTGAAGAAGTAGGTTCTAATTCCAGTGAAAGAATGGACTTGTACCTGCCAGTGAGAGCAAGGAGCAAGCAGGCAAATGGGGAAGAGACAGAAAGATTCTGTTTTCAATGTTGCTTGGGTTTTAGTTAACTTCAATGTATTGTTGACAACCAAGTTGACAACCAAGGATAGACATCACATCTATGAAGAAAATAGGTAGGAAACTGCTAAGGCCCTGACCTCCACACACACAGCTATAGACTCTTGGACTTACTGTGATTGCTTAAGATGCAAGAAACCAGCAATGCAATCTTTGTTATCAAAGGATGTTACCACCACACTAATGAAACATGGGGGGAAATGTAGCACTGGCTTTGGAGATAGAGTCAATAAGTTTGGACACTATAGATACAGAGAGAAAGGCTTTCCTGCAAAACAGCTCTGATCAGATCCTAGAGCACCTCACGGTACCTGACTGCCTCTCATCTCCCTCCCACAGGAGCTCTTGCTTTGTATTGACATCACACCTGCTACTCAAGACATGAGTCAGGATGACAACATCATTACCCTGTTGCCAGATGACCAAGCAGCAACCTTCCTGTTCTTAAATGTTACATTGATCCACTTTGCCTTAAAGAGAAATCCTGCCATTTGGAGGTTGATTTGGGAACACTGCCCAAAACTTACACAGACCCTTTCTATAGTTCCCATAGGAATTAGTTAGTTCCCTGACAGGTAACATGTTACAAAAAGAGTAGTCCCTTCCCCTCTCACCATGCGATTCCCGCCCCATCCTATACACACTCTTACCATGACAGTATCCACAACATTGTGTGACATGGCTGGGGAGCCCTCATCAGAGACAGAGCAGTCAAGGCTACTCAATCTTAGACCTTCAGCCTCCAAAACTAAAGAGTAAGTAAGCTTTTTAAATCTACATCACCCAGGCTCAGGTGTTTCGTACCACAGCACAGAACCTAGGTACTTAGGTAAAGGTCCCCTCTTCTGGATTATTCATTCCTGTGTACACAGCCATAGCCCTTTTGTAGAGCACTCTGAAAAATAACCATCCCATGCCCCCACTATGCTATAACAATGTTTTTCTTCCAGGAAACTCATCTCCTCCTGGAATCTCTTGGGTTCCAGTAAGACAACTGGCTCAAATCTGAAAAATGTTCTGGGACATCCGTGGTCTCCTGCTATCACAATTAAGGTCCTGATGTAATTCAGAAATTTTTCTGCTTTTCAGCTACAGCAGATAATTCTCCTTAAAAGCTACCCCGGGAGCCCTGTTGTTCTCACTCTTATCTCTAAGTTGGAACTTAATCATCATCTGTCTTTCATTGTCCCCTTTCCCATGTATTGATAACTCCATCAACAGCCGAATAATTTTTAAACTTCTACCAAACCTATAAATGTCCACCACTGTGTCCACCAAGCATTCATTTCTCTGAAATACTAGGCTAGCTCCCACCTGTGACAATTTTAATACAGCATTTGCCCATGCCTGGGGCAATAAGGACTCCACCTACCATGAGCTAGGGGTTGCACTACTGGTGAGCCTCCTATTTTTTTTAAAGATTTATTTTTATTATTATATTTAAGTACACTGTAGCTGTCTTCAAACACACCAGAAGCTGGCATCAGATCTCATTACAGATTGTTGTGAGCCACCATGTGGTTGCTGGGATTTGAACTCAGGACCTTCAGGAGAGCGGTCAGTGCTCTTAACTGCTGAGCCATCTCTTCAGCCTCGAGCCTCTTATTTTAATTCCTGTTTTAGAATCTGCTTTGGCAGCCTTCTGCTGGCCCCAATGGCTACTGGTCAAGTCTGACAAGAAAAAAAAACTTTGGGATAGAGAGCGAAGGCTTTGAGAGGTCACAGGAGAGCTATGAGAATTCTCAGGATTCCCTATAGGGAGATTCAGAGGCAGAGTTTCCTGAATGGCACACCATGTCCTACAACAGTGGTTCTCAGCCTGTACACCAACACATTTTTGGAGATTACATATCAGATTTCCTGTATATCAGCTATTTAATTTACTATTCATAACAGTGGCAAAATTATAGTCATGAAGCAGCAACAAAATAATTTATGGTTTGGTGATCACCACAACATGTATTAAGAGAACCACTGTCCTAGAGAAATGGTTACTGGGCCCTAGCATCTCTCAATCCAGCATTCACTATGTGCAGACTGCCACTAGGGAGAATATAAAGCCTGAAGTGGATGAGATAGTCCCTTAAAGACCTAAGGACAGAACAATTTGGAGAGTAACATTCTGGAATAATCAGCAGGCCGTACCCCTAGACCTTGAGCCATGAGCACCTTGATCTTGAAGAGAAATTCAGACATGTCAAAGAATCCTCTCCATCATGTTAGGCAAAGAAGAAGAAGGAGGAGGAAGAAAATGTACATAATTACACATCATAAGGCAGAATTCCATTTGAAACAAAAGTCAAAGAGAAAACGAAAACCACATTTAGTACCAAAAATTTGCCCCACACTGTTATATACTCATTATGTATAAGCCACAAGCTTGACTCAGATTTTTAGAGAATGGGGGAAATGTAATCTCCCTGTATACTCAATATCCAGTGCTCAGCTAAGTGTCTCTCCTTGAGGAAGCCAGAGCAGGGGATGAGGAAGTATCCCCTCTGTAGCCTGACAGAATGTGGGCTTTGCTTCATGAACTGTAGAACAATGTCACCATCACACCAATGGGCACTGTGAATGTGTGCATTTATCAGCAGCCTCTCAGGGGCCAGCATGACACTCACTCCAAGCCCAGCTCCTAGGGGTAGCAACTAAACCAGTTGAAGAACATCTACACCTTTATGTAAAAAAAAAAAAAAAAAAAAA
>JADRCD010140168.1:28908-54580 GCA_019843815.1 Montemys delectorum | reverse complement strand
TTTTTTTTTTTTTTCTTTGTAGACTGTTTCTTTCCATTTTGTCTGAACAGTGGAAATAAAGTAATTGGTGGAAAGGGGGGTAAAACAGCTCAATAATGTGTTATAACACTCAGCTTTTGAACAAAATAAATAGATAAACTGAAATTCTCAACTGAAGAATAAACCTCTTAAAGATAGTAGGCCTTTCTGGCTGTAGTAGTCCTTGGTGTTGTGGGGATTGATCAAAACAGTTTTCACTGCAGAATGAGGTAACCATGACTTCATAAATCATGAGGGCTTTGGACAGATGCAACCAGCTGTGGTTAATGTTTCTTCCCCTGTGTGTATGTATGTGTGTCTGTGTTTTGTCTCCCCAGATGCTCGGGGAATATAACCATTCGGTGCTCTGTTACGACCATGCTTTGCAAGCCAAACCTGGGTTTGAGCAAGCTATAAAGAGGAAGCATGCTGTCCTGTGTCAGCAAAAACTGGAGCAGAAGCTAGAGGCTCAGCATAGGTAACTGGAAGCAGAAAACTCACTGAAGCACCAGCAACGCAGACCCTCGGGTTAGAACCATATCAAAAGGCAGCACCTTAACGTGGTCAAAACAATTCAAGAGGAAGGAAGCCTTCATACTGCACATCCATCCCTGTTCACCAAATCCAGATGGCTTAGCACAGTTCCATGACAGGGCAGCTGACTCTCCATCATCATCAGTGCCAGGAACTAGAGAACATTTGTAATTGCAAGCTCTCAAATTAGATCTTTACAAGTTGTTTATTCATTTGTTTTAAGACATAGTTTCATTCTGTAACCCAGTGTCTTAGTTACTTCTCTGTTTCTGTGAAGAGACACCATGGCCACAGCAACTCGTAAAAAAGAGGGTTTAATTGGAGCTTGCTTACATTTTTAGAGGGTTAGTTTATAAACATCATGGCAAGGAACTTGGCAGCAGACAGACAGATATGTACATTCTACTGGAGCAATAGCTGAGAACTTACATTTGATCCACAAGTAGTAGTCAAAAAGAGAGAGACTGAGCCTAGTGTGGACTTTTAAAACCCCCAATGAGACACCTCCTCCAACAAGGCTACACCTCCTAATCCTTCTCAAAACATCCCCATGAACTTTTAGCCACAGTGTAGCAGTGAGCTCTCAGCAGTCCTCCAGTCTTAGCCTCCCAAATGCTAGGATCACAGGTGGGAGACACCAGCTCCAACCTTTTGATTTTCTGTTACTATCATGACACTTAGAGCTCTTGGGAAGGCTTGGGTATGCAGGAATTCTGCTGATTACAACCTTATTTTAACAGAGTACAGTGTGTCAGTAAAGTCACTTAAAGTACATATAGTATTTGATCTTCTTCACACCTTTGGACTGACATTGCATTTGGCCAGCATCTTCATTGGGTGTGTATTAGGTTAGACAGCAGCAGGACTCTTTTGTATTTGATCTTATCAAGATTCCTAGCGAAACATGTTTGATTCCATAGGTAATAAGGCTAAGAAACTTGGTACAATTCAAAAGGGAAAATTTTTATTCCTTAAAATTAGCCTTCATCTTTTGGGTCCATTTTGATAATTAAAGAGGATTTTAGAATTCATTAAACGTGTGTATTCGATTGTTTCCTGATCCGTTTAAAGCATTATGTAGTGAGGCAGAGGAAGGGCAGCTTGCTTTTCTGTAACAGACTTCTGTTCCACTGGATCATAATGTGCCCTGGCTGAGCGTCCTCCAGTGTTGTTCTCTTAGAACTCGAGCTCACTCCCTCACAGTCTTTGTAGGTATCAATTCTCCAGGTTACCAGTGTATAAAGCCTTGGTGTTTAAACGAAGTCAGTTAGCTTGTTGAAATCAGATGGTGAAGAACAGTATTTCTCTGTTTTAAGGAACTAGAATATGAGACCAGGATACTATGACCCTAAATCCTTTTCTGTCTTTAGGCAGAATGAAAGTGAAAAGGGGAAAAGGGATCTGGAAGGGTTTTGCAATGGCAGTGGAATACACATTGCTGCAGTAAACACCATGACCAGAAGCAACTTGGGCAGGAAAGGCTTTATTGCATCTTAGAGATTACTGTCTAATATTGAGGGAAGTCAGAGCAGGAACTGATGAGGAGGACAGAAGAGTGCTATCTGTGTAGCCTTCTCAGCCTGCTTTCTTAGAGCACCTAAGACCATCACTCCATGGGTAGCACTGCCCTCTATGGGATGGGCATATCATTATGTCATTGGTTAATCAAGAAAATACTCCACAGGCTTGCCTCAAGCCCGATCTTATGGAAGCATTTTCTCAATTGTAGTTCCTCTTCTTAGATGATTCTAGCTTGTGTCAAGTTGACATAAAACTTGCAGCACAAATACAGTTTTTAATTATTTATGTATTTTGGTACATATGTATTTGTATATTTATATGATACAAGGGATCAAACCCATGACTTGTACATTCTAAGCAAGTTCTCTGACATATCCTCAACCCTAAATTTATTTTAGTTGATTTATAAAGACATAAAGGTGTGCATATTTGTAGGGTCCTATGTGAAATTTCAATGCATGCATCCATTGTCGGGATCCATCACTGTCTACTTACCATAAGGACGTGTAAATATCTGAGGATACACTGTCTTCAGCTCAGACAGCTGGGTGGGTGGCAGTGCTGTTTTTCTGTGGAGAAAGGCAAGAGAAGAGGAAGAGCCCATTTTCCAAATAACCCAGTTCCTTCTGTTGGGAAAGGCCCATAGCGGGCTCACTGCGGCTGCCTCTGCTCTGCCTTGCTCTCAGCCCTCTACTCAGTCTCAGAAGATAGGGCAGGTGATTCTGGTTTTTTCAAATCTTTCAGGTTTCAATACCAGCTCATCATTTGATTTTAAGACAATGTATTTAAGAAAAGGCCTTTGTGTTCATGTTTTTTCTCAAGTAATAATTTAAATTTCAATGTTTCTCAAGTATTATATTTATGAATAGCCTTTATTTTGCACTTTTATTTTGTTTTAGCACTGTTATTCTTGAACTTGTGGTGTAGAGTTTTTATTAATGTCACTTATTGCTGATAATCATAAAGTTAATGTATATAAGCAAGTTCTTAGAATCACAATTTTCAAGGTCTGGCTTTTCTGATATTAAAAATGTTAAGGTCCCTTCAGAGAACACTGAATGAATTGAAAGAGTACCAGAAGCAGCATGACCACTACCTGCGGCAGCAGGAGATCCTAGAGAAGCACAAACTGATTCAGGAGGAACAGATCCTGCGGAACATCATCCACGAGACACAGATGGCAAAAGAGGCACAGCTGGGTGAGTAGTGTCCCGGCTATATCCGGGTCGGAAATCCTTCCCAACATGCTTGAGTGTAGCCTTAAAGCAGTATGAATTGTATTTATGACTTTTCTAGGTCTTTTTAAAAATCGTGTGCCACAGTGCATGAGTAGAGATCAGGGGATAAACCAGGGGCGTCAGTTTTCTCCTTCCACCATGTGGGATCTAGGTATTGATCCTGGGTCACTGGGCTTGGCAGCAAGCACCTTTCCCTACTGAGCTGTATCCCAGCCTGATTTTCTTATATCTTGTTGGTTATTTAATTTTAGTTTATGTGTATATGTGTGTGCCTGTTTGTGTACTGTGTGCTTGCAGGTGCATACAGAGGCTAGACTGGGCATGGGACCGCCTAGAGCCAGAGTTACAGGCAGTTGTGAGCCACCTAGTGTGGAAGCTAGGAACCACATCTGGGTTGCCCTCTGCAAGAACAGCCCATGCTGCTAACCACTGAACCATCTTTCCAGCCCCAGAACTTTCTTAAATCTCAAAACCAAGAATAACCACAGCTGGTGTACCAGGAGGCCTGGGAACTGCTTTCAGCAGCTTTTATTCCCATTTTGACATAAAAACCAATCTGCCAGTTCTTAGGTTTCTTGTATTTCTCCAGCATTAATATGTGTATCATTCTCCCAGAGATCTTGGTATGGTTCAAATTCTGCCACAGGAAGTGTGAGGTGGAGCCTGAGCATCTGCTGTCATAACAAATGCTGCACAGCAGGCTGCAAGGCCTTCTTCTAAGCCAGTGGTTCTCAACCTTTCTAATACTGTACTGTGATCCTTTAATGCAGTTCCTCATGTTGTTGTGGCCCCAACCATACAATTATTTCCTTGCTGTAATTTTCCTACTGTTATGAATTGTGATGCACATATCTGATAATCAGGGTATGTGATATATAACCCCTGTGAAAGGGTCATTCAACCTCCAAAGGTGTCATGACCCACAGGTTGAGAACTGCTGTCTAAGCAAACAGAAGAATGCTAAAAACATGCAACCTCTGTCAAAGCAAATGTCTTTTTCCCTCTTGCTGTCCTAAAAACAAAGATCTCAGATCATTTCCATAGTTGTACATAGAGTTGTTCATGTGCATTATTGGTTGGTTGTTGGTTGGTTGATTGGGTGGTTGATTGATTGGTTGGTTTTTCAGAGAAGGTAATGCATAGCTTTTATTAACATTTCTAAAGCCCGTTTCCCCCCCTCCAAAAAAAAGAACCACTAATCTAGAGGAACTTAGGTTGGCAAGAAATAGGTGATTTAATTGTATACAGACTATTTTGATTGCGATTAAAGTCCAAGGGAACAGATCTGACAACTCAGCCATAGAGAATAAAGTCCTCGGATGCCTTATTTTGTTGAGTGTGTTCACCTGGAAGGACACTGGAGCATTGCACCTTCGCTGTGACATTTGTCCATTTAAAGTCCTATTGGTTTATCTTTGCTATTTTGAGAATAAAGAATATATTCATATTGTAGGATATTTTAGTAATCAATCTGTACTAAATGACACCGGAGCTCTTACATAGGCATGTAAAACAAAATTAGAAACTCTAAAGAGCAAATTCTCTCTGTAGAGATAGGTGGTCAGAGCCTCTACAAACTGTGTAATCAAGACAGACAGAACCTAACTGCTAGAATGATCACTTAGTGGAGTTAATCTCTCCTTGCTTTATACAGAGAAAAACTGGGTCTTTAAAGATGTATTTATAATTCTGTGTAGGAGAGTAGGGTATTGCAGCACATGAATACACGTGTCCTCATCTGCCAAAGGTGTCAGATCCACCTGGAGCTGGAGTCACAGTGGTTGGGAGCCACCTGATGTGAGTGGCAAGAACCAAACTCAGGTCCTCTGAAAGAGCAGTATGTGCTCTTAACTGCTTAACTATCTCACTGTGCCAAACTTGGACTTCTTTAATGATTTTATTTAACTAACTATTAATGAATGTTTCTCTGTGTAGCTTTAAGAAAAGAGGCACAAGATTAAAACTGAAGTAAAGCATCTGTCACTGCATGACTTTGCTAATCATTTGTTTAACTTCTTCTTGCCCCAGGAAATCATCAGATATGCCGGCTGGTCAACCAGCAGCATAGTTTGCATTGCCAGTGGGACCAACCTGTGCGCTACCATCGAGGAGATATCTTTGAAAATGTGGACTATGTTCAGGTCCTTTTCTTGGTCTCTTCTAATTCTTACTGTCACTTGTGTGTAAATAATTTCATGTTTTACTCCTTTGACTTCTTGTAAATTCAATTGCTAAAGTGTGTGAGTACCATTTAAAGCTTTTAAGATTTTTATTGTTTTTTAAGATTTTTACACATACTGTTATGTATATGACAGCAGATGTTGTTGTCAGTTATCAGTTGCATGGATAACATTGCATTTCCCAAAGTACTAGCACTGTGTCTACACACATGTACATTTGATTCTTTTCCCCTTTGCTATGGGAGCTAGAATTGAGCTGTTACTACTATTTAACACAGTTTTAATTTAGCCTTCTAAACCTTCCTCACACTTCAACCCTTTAATATAGTTCCTCATGTTGTGGTAACCCCCAACCATAAAATTACTTTATTCTACTTCATAGCTATAATTTTGCTACTGTTGTGTATCATAATGTAAATGTCTGATATGTAGCCTCTAAGGGGTTATGACCCACAGATCCGCTGTTCTAAGGTGGAAGAGAGAATGATCTCTTTTCTAAAGTCCCATTATATGGCCCTTCCAGAAATATGAACAAAATTATGTTATACTAAAAGAAAAAAAATACTTAATAAGTAGCATTGCTAGGCACATACGCTCTCTTCCCTGACTCTGTATGCGTATATACAGAACACACACAGTCGTTCACACTCATGCTCATGCAGGCATTCTAGGTTGTCTGTTTGGAAGGAAGGAATATGTAAATACAATTATACTGAGTGGTACAAAACTGTTGCTGGGTGAAAGATACGAGGAGCATGCACAACCAGGTCAACGATCATAAAAAAGACATCAAATGCAAAAACAGCACTTACCGTATCTTTCATAAGACCCACTGTGAGCTGTCTTAGAGAATTTACTAGAATCAAACTGTTAAAATTAGAGTCAAGAAAGTGTTTCTAAGGAAACAAGCCATAAGCAAATTTGAGCTAACTTTTAAAGATTTATTTTATGTATATGAGTATTCTACCTGCATGTTTGCCTACATGCCAGAAGAGGCCATCAGATCCCATTGTAGATCGTTGTGAACCATGATTATGTTTGCTGAGAATTGAACTCAGGACCTTGGGAAGAGCAGCCAATGCCCTTAATCTCTGAACTATCTCTCCAGGTCAAAATTTGAGCCCTTTAGTTTGAAAAACCCCAGACACCATTAATAGTAATAGTAAGAAACAAAGATAAATAGGCCTTTCAGGAGGGACAGCAGCAGTGTGGGGCAGGTGCTCCTCTGACTTCTGTGGACCAGTTGCTAGCATTCATCCATGGTTGAATTCATCATTCAAGACAACTCACACCACCAAAGCATGCAGCTCCCTGTCATAAGCATTCGAGGAGGAGAGAGGAAGGTGTAGAAATATGACTGAAATCCAGTATGAGTTTTGGATGTCCTGGTGGTTTGGGAACTGCCGTGGACCAGTGTCTTTTCAGTTATCTTGAATCTGCAAATTCAGCATGCTCACACCTTTCTCTCATGTCCTTCCTTTCCCATTCCTCCCATGCTCCTTTTTTCATTCTTTGTGTAACCAGTAGAACTATGGTATCTTATATAGTAAATGATTTATCTTGCTTTGGAGAAAGGCTGTGTTGGGGAGGGGAGGTATGGGTGTGGGTGTGTGGGTGTGTTTGCGTTCCTTTATTTTTCTTGTTTCCTCTCTTTAGCTCTAAAGGTTATATTTGCACTTAGCAATTGTCCATAATCTCCAAATGACAGCCAAATAAGACCCTTAAAATACTTTAAAATTTTTTATTGTTATTTTTCATGTGTATGAGTGTTTTGCCTACATATACATATTTTGCATCGTATGTGTGCCTGGTGCCTGCAGAGACAAAGGGGTCATGAGATACCCTGAAAGTAGAGCTACAGAGGGTTGTGAGCTACCATGTGAGTGCTGGGACGCGAACCAGGTCCTCTTCAAGAGCAGAAAGTACTCTTAAATTCCAAGGTGTCTATCCAGCCCCTAAGAATATTTTCTTCTTCATCTTCCTTAGTTCTAACCACAGTAACTAATTTTATAGAATAATAGCCAATTCAGTTTTGGCTGGGGGAAGAATAAATCACCTAATTAGTTTATCACTGAATCTAAACTAGGAAGCCATGAAAAGGAGTTAAAGGACAGGAAAGCAGTCCATGTTTCTTCTCCTCTATGGCAAAGCTAAGTGGAAGCTGTTAACTACATTGCATAGCCACAGGAAAGTCACTGTGGGGACATAGTTCTGAGAAGTAAATTAACCTGTTGCTTCTGACCTGCTTTCTGAATTTCTATTAGGCTACTGATGAATGTTTACTAGGTTTCAGTTAAAGTAAAATCCCCCTCACAACTCCATTTCGAGTCACAATTGCATTAAACTTTTCATTTTCTAGTTTGGTGATGATTCATCAACCTCCAGTATGATGTCCGTGAACTTTGATGTTCCTACAAATCAGAGTGATGTCAGCGACTCTGTCAGATCTTCCCCTGTAGCCCATTCTGTTCTCTGGGTCTGGGGCCGTGACTCTGATGCATATAGGGTAAGTATGTAGATGAAGGCATTTTCTCCAGCAGACACAATCTAATACAGCAGTGGCACTGCACTGCACTGATTAATGTGGCCTGACTATATTGAGCCTAGTGCAGCACACATTGAATAAAGTTGCTATTAAATGGAAGGCATTCTATTAGGGAACTATGGGTCAGTAAGTTCTTCCCTGAGTTCCTCACAATGAACTGGGACTGATATAAGCCCTGATTCCAGTTCTGCATGCTGGGTATAATTACTAGCCTGTGTCTTCCTCACTTACACAGTCAGTACTCAATGTTAGGCTGATACTAGGATGTACTAGATAAGCTTCATTCCCTGTTGAAGCTTTATGGTCATAGAAGATGTATACAGTGAATACATTGGTAAATGCATTTCTAGGCTACCATGAAGGCGTTGTATATTAGCTAGGTTGTATGCTACAGCATGAGGACAGAAATGTGTACTTTTTATTTACCATCAAAATTTCAGAATTTAGTTGGATATTTTATTCTAACATATAATTCAGCCATTAGAGCTAATTATTATACAAATTCCTTAAAGTATGATAGCTTCAAAATATTAGTAGGCCTTTAGTATAGTCATTTAAATGAAGAAAGATGAACATTTTACAAATTGCTAAAGAAATTGTTGGGAAGCTGAGACAAAAGTATTGCCTGAGCATTGGAGTTGACTTACTAAACAGATTATTAATTTTTGGCATTTAGCCAAAGAATTTAGGTTGGGATTTGTCCAAAGATAGGGTAAATTTCAGGTTCAGGTGACCCAAGTAGCCAGTGACATTTACTGGTGACTTATTTCCTTCCTTTCTTATGGTGTCAAGCACATTACTGGTTTCATTTGGAAACCTGACGGGACCCATCTAGGTAACTGGACAGCAGGCCCTTTGTTCATATGGACTGAGACTACTTGCTTTTCTTCCCAGTAATGGCACTCATCTGTTCTTGTGTCACACTGACCCAGCTAACGTAGGCCTGCCCTGCACCTGGCCAGTGTGCGGTGAATCAAAAGGAATAAATCATATTAAGAATTGGTAGAAGGAATATTGTAAGGTCAGGCAGAGTATCCATACTTACCTGAAAATACTACTTTTCTGTTCATTCATTCATGTCTACTGTCTTAGTTGGTGTTCTCTTGCTGTGAAGAGACACCCTGACCAAGGCAATGAAAGAAAGCATTTTATTGGAGGTTTGCTTATATTCTCAGATGGTTGGTCCATTATCATGGGAGGGAGCATGGCAGCAGCCATGGCAGGCATGGTGCTGGTAAAGTATTTAAGTGTTACATCATGATCCTCAGGGAGAGCGAAAGACACTGAGCTTCCCGTGGACTTATTGAAACCTCAAAGCTCACCCCGAGTGACACACTTCTTCCAAAAAAGCCATAAATTCTAATCCTTCTAATCCTTTCAAATAGAGCCACTCCTGGTGACTAAGCATTCGAATATATGAGCCTATGGGGCCATTCTTACTCAGGCCACTACAAATACCTCTAATTTGTTTTAATATTTTTAGATTTATTTATCATATTTTATGTATATTAATGTTTTCCTGCATGTGTATATGTGCATTACATGCATGAAATACCTATGAAGGCCAGAAGATGGCATTGGATTCTGTGGATCTAGAGTTAGAAACAGCTATAACCTGCCATGTGGGTTCTGGGAATGGAACCTGGGTCTTTTAGAAGAACAGTCAGTGCTCTTAACTTCTGAGCCGTCACTCTGACTCCTAGTATACCTAAATATACCCTAGTATGTCTAAATTCTTTAACAGTTCATTTAAAATGATAAAATGTTGAATCTAAAGTAATTAGAGTAAATTATGAGAAGATTTGTTTCTTTCATAGGACAAACAACATATTCTTTGGCCTAAAAGAGCAGATTGTACAGACAGCTATCCCAGAGTTCCCCTTGGTGGAGAATTGCCAACATACTTCCTGCCTCCGGAGAACAAAGGACTCAGGCAAGTGCAGATGGATTTGGCAAGCACTTGACTCTGCATGATTGTCTCCTGGCGGTTCTTTGCGGGCACCAGCCTTGGACTTGAAAGGTTAAGTCTTTGTCTTAAACTCACCCAAACTTGGAAAATATGAATCTTGTTCCTTTTTCTTGTGCCAGGATCCACGAACTGACCAGTGATGATTATTCTTCAGAAGAGGAGGCTCAAACCCCTGACTGTTCCATAACTGACTACAGAAAAAGCCACACTCTGTCCTACTTAGTCAAAGAATTAGAGGTCCGCATGGATCTGAAAGCCAAAATACCCGATGACCATGCACGCAAAGTAAGGCTCACTTAGGCTGCTCTTTCTTGCCGTCCATTCTGGGTGACTTCAGAAGCCTCTTAGATGGAACAGAAACTTGACGGAAGGGGCTGGTTTTCAGTGAGAAGCTCAAGTAGCATAAGAATTGACAAGGTGACTGAGATGTCAGCCACGCTTCTCATCAACACAGACAGCATCAGGAAATGCTCTGTGGGCTGCAGTGCGCAGAGTCCAGCTAGGCGCTGTAAGTGCCTCTGACCCGGAGAGTTCTGTCTAAAGAAGGCCATCCTGGCTGCTTCAGTTTAGCTTTGTACCCTCTGAGCTCCACAGGCTTGTATAATTAGACCTTAAAAATTTTCCTTCACTGGCCTTGTCAGCCTTGCTTTGGCTCTATGTGAGATCCTTAGGAGTCTATTAGTTTGATAGCCACCCAGGAAATTATATTAATACTATTTCCTTTAGTTCCTATTAGTTGTGTATGACTAAGGGCACTTTATTAATATAGATGACTAGATATGTACTCCAGAGATAATATATAGACTACAGTATTTTGACAAATATAACTACTCTAAAACTACAAATGAAATAATAATTATCTTTTTATAGGAAAACAGACCATGGCAACTAATTTGTCTGTTGTTGTTGTTATTTTAAACTGAGTATAGCTACTACTTAGTTCCCATTCCCTAAAGCAGGAAGATGACTATTTCCCAGGTACTGCTATGGGTTCTTAGAACACAAAGATGATTAAGGCTTTTCTTTAGTGTTACTCACAATTGCAAAAACATGGCAGAAGATAAAGTAGCTGAACTGGGGGCTGGTGCTTTCCAGCTTGGGAAGAGCAAGAGTGTTAGTACATCCGAGATTACATGTTTTTGATTCTGGATGTGGCGGGGAGTGGGGGTATATTACTGGACAGACAGACAGAGGAAATAGAGAGAATGTGTATACATCTTTTAATTTTTATAGTTGAAGGAAACTAGAGTATATATGTGAACCAGTGAATACTTGGTGTGTTAATATACTGATATTGTATATATGATTATACATGAGTAATTGTTCTTAGGGATATTGAGATGCCTCAGTGGATTAAATGTTTGCCACAGAAGCATGGGGACCTGAGTTCAGAGTCTTGCACCTGTGTAAAAAAACTGAACAAGGTAGTGAGTGTTTATAATCTCCCATTTGCTAAGGATGGATGGAGGCAGGAGGACTCCTGGCATTTACTGGCCAGCTGCTCTAGCCAGTCAGTAAGTTCCGAGTTCAGTGAGAGACTGTGTTTCAAAAAATAAAGTAGGGAGTGACAGAGGAGACATCCAGCATCAACCTCTGACTTCCATGTGTCATATACACACATGTATTTACAGGAACACAGACAAACAAAACACAGACATGCACAAAAGTAAACTCTGTGGCACTCATATAAGGACTGCATTATAGAGAGTCTTCTAAGTGTTTCTTTGTTATTTTTAATTGAGTCATTATTTCTTTGGATATTTTCAGATTTTACTTTCCCGTATTAAAAACTATACTGTCCCAGAAGAAGAAATTGGGTCTTTCTTGTTTCATGCTATTAACAAGGTGAGTCATTTGTTTGGGCCTCTAAAACTTAAATCCTTACTAAGTGGAACTGAAGTTTTTAATGTATTTGTTAAAGATTCTATTTAGAACCAGTACTCTACTTTTTACCTAATGGAACTACTTTGTATTTTCAGCCAAATGCTCCTGTCTGGCTCATTCTGAATGAAGCAGGCCTGTACTGGAGGGCAGTAGGGAATAGCACTTTTGCTATCGCCTGCCTTCAGAGGGCTTTGAACTTAGCTCCAGTTCAATACCAGGACATTCCTCTTGTCAACCTGGCTAACCTTTTGATTCATTATGGCCTTCATCTTGATGCTACGAAGTTGTTGCTGCAAGCCGTGGCCGTCAACAGTTCCGAGGTGAGGCTCTCCACTCGCCTGCTCACAGTCATTGCTACGGTGGGAATAGCTTGGCTGTACAGTGAGCTTTGATTCTGTCTAGGAGGGATATAGAAAATGTCAAGTTTGCTTAAACAGTAGAATTTGCATACTTCAAGAAAAAAACAAATATTTTATTTTAATTATTTATATATTTTGAGACAGCATCAGGCTTTGTAGCAAGAGATCCCCTCAATTCATAATTCTCCTGCCTCAGGCTCTTGACCCAAGATTACATGCATGTACCACTGTGCTAGCTCTTTTCAGATTTGAAAGAGTAAAACTGACAATTCTCATTTCTCTTCTTTAAAACTTACATGTAAATAGAAATTGTATAGCTATGAAAATATGCTATCACTCTGTCTGCCTGCAACAGCTGGCTTTCACTCTCCCACTGATTACTGAATGCACCATGCTCAGTATTATATTATTTTATAGATACAATATTTAATTTATAGATATGGTTACACCATCTGATGCACAGTTAAACAGTTGTTGTAGTAGAAACAGTAATTAGGGGACTGGGACTATAACTAGTGGTAATGTGAACAACACCCTAGGTTCAGTGCCAGGGGGGTGGATAATGTGCTACCATGCCTAGTGTAACTGCTTTGTGATTCTTAGTTCTTATTTGCAGAAATAAAGTTGTAATAGATACCCAATTAAGTTGTCTTTACCTAACACCTGAATGATTATATATTTTATCTTCAGAGAATCCTTCAAAGAGATAAATAGCTTAGGTTTGTTTAAGATATCATAGAACTTCATTTTAAATATAATAAAATGTTACCCATTAAGAGTTCAAAAATTGGCAATTTTTAAGCATAATTTTGTAATATCTAATTTCCAGCAGATCTAGCTGCTAGTAAGTCCATCAGATACCATCCAGTGCTTGCTCTGTAGCAGTGCAGTGAGAACAAATGACATGCTTGCACTGAGACAGTGACATAGGCATGCTCATGGAAGGCACAGTGCTTCCTGTGTTCTCTTGCTGCTACTACGGCTAAGGCAGCTGAAGAAGGAAGAGCTGAGCTCTTAGAGATGCTTGTCTTTCTGTATTTACAGTGTAGTTACATTTAGTTGTAAAGTGTTATAGCACTGATACAAAATAAAAAGAGAAGTCAGGGAGTCAGGATGAGTATAGCGGGAGCAGAAAGGCACCGTAACCAGCACTGCCTCCCCAGCCGTCAGGTCAGTGGCTGCAAGTGTGGACCTGGGACCAGGAAGTCTGTGCAAGCATTTCATAGTGATCCTGAAACGCCTACTGCATTTAAAAAACTGCTACTATATAGTTTTAAGACCATTAATTTAAATGGTTATAGATTATCATGCCATGTCTTTAAGTAACTGACATTCTTAAAAACTATTGTTGATAATTGTTTCTACCAGAACCTTTTCTATATCACAGATAACTATCTTAGCACTAAAAATAATAAGTCAAAGAAATAGTAAATATTTTGATAGCTCTGGTACCTTTCCCTGCTAGACAGTCCAGCAAAAAGTTTGGGCCAGGACATAAGCAAGAGCTGCAGATCGTCTTTGCTCCTGGTCTTCACCTTAGCTGTACACTTCATTTTTCTTTCACTGGATTCTTTTAACTAGATTTAGACAACATCCAGTGTTTTACAAAAGTATAATCAAGTCAAACAAATGTTTTACAACGATAAAGCAAAATCATCAAATTGTTGATTTTATCAGCGAGTAGCCTTAGGAGATAGACTTTTTCCCTTGATAGATGAGTTAAGTGCACACAGACTAAAAGGCATCAGAACTTACCAGCCTAGATTTGAACTTGAGGACACTGACCATATCACACTCTTAGCAATAGTGTAGTGCCCCTGAACTAACATTTATAAAACTGGTTTGCTTATTTTAAAATGCAACTTCCTTGCTTTAACATTTCTTAGTCTTTTATTTAAAAATGTTTGGTTTTCTAAAATGATCTCATTATAGTAGTTCACACTAGCCTCAAAGCTCTTGATGGTCGGTCTTCTGCCTCTCAAGTGCTGGGACCCCAGGCATGCACCACATGTCCAGTTTAGGAACATGAACTAATACTAGACTAAGTAAAAGAAGCTACAGAAGCTCATTTTACATGTGCATGTTGGAGAAGTCGCTGTTTGATTCCACTCCTATGAGTTTTGTGAAGAGCAAAGTTAGTGTGTAGTGATAAAAGTCACACTATGCCAACAATGACTGCTTTGGAGCTAGGACTGGGGACCTCTGGGCTACTGCGAACATTCTAACTGTCTTCTCTAAGGGGTTGGGTAGCACTTACAAGGGTATGTTCATATGTAATAATTCACTGAGTTACATACTTAAAACTAGTTACAAGTTTTACTGTTTTTTTAATCTTTATAATGGCTGGTGTAAATAAAAATGAACTAATTAGCTGTAGCCTTTAACCTAAGAAAAGCTCAAAGAAGTATACTGTAAAGGTTTCACACTTCTCAAAAACCAACAGTTCATTTACATTCTGCTGATTTCTTTTTTCTCTTCTTTTCAGCCCTTGACCTTTTTGAGCCTGGGAAATGCTTACCTTGCTCTGAAGAATGTCAGCGGGGCACTTGAAGCCTTCAGGCAGGCCTTGAAGTTAACCACCAAATGCCCAGAGTGTGAGAGCAGCCTGAAGCTGATCCGCTGCATGCAGTTTTACCCTTTTCTGTACAACATCACCTCTTCTGTTTGTAGTGGTAAGCACCTGATAAATGCTAGGAGTCAAACCAGTGTTGCTTTCATGATCTAAGTAACACAGAGATGGAACTTCCTCCAGGGTTTTAGAAAGCTAACCCTAGCTGTATAGCAAAGAAATCCATTCATTAATTACTGGAAATGCCCTAGTAGTTAAGGTTCATTTCCAGACCTTAGCTAAGAAATACTGACTAATGTATACAGTGGATTTGTATTTTCCAGAATTTACATATTTTCTCTCCCATAATACATAATATTTTCTATTTAGCCCTGCCTGATATTCATAGTAAAGGAAATTCATGAAGCCGTATGTGTCATGAGTACAGCTCTACATACTTATCCTTGAAAACAGCTCCTTGCCTTTCAGAGGAGTGGTTCACCTTTCCTGCACCTTTTCAGTAGTGATGGTACATCACAGGGTCCTTTCTCTTTATGTGGAACTGCCTCAGTAGAGCTGGTTTGAAACTTAAAAGTCACATGAACCTTGGATTTAAGGAAAAGATTGTCTGTTTTACATTCTGCCTTTGAACAACAGCCTCTGGGGAGATGGGGGAAGGCACAGCTCTTCAGCACCTAGCCAGCATTAGGTGGAGCAACAGTTTTCATTCCACTGATTGTCCAGATTATAGTGAAAGACATTCTAGTTCTTTCAATAGTGATATTAAAAATTGAGCATATCTGATACCCAGTTGATATGGCTTGACTTAGATGATTTATAATAAAACTTAAGACTAGAAACTGGTTTCCTGGTTCACTTTACTAGACTGCCAGGATTCTGATGGAATTGAGAATAAATGCACTTGCACTGTTAAATACCAAAGTCTCTCAGAACCATAAGATAGGTCAGATGCCTGTCAGCACTGGGCATAATCTGAATTAGAGTTTGCGTGAATACTGAAGGCCTGGATAGGATTTTAGTAAGGAATAGTCAAGTGGCCAGCACTGAAATTACTAGATTCTTACCTGACCATACTCTGCCATACTTTCTGATCCCATACATTATTACCTATACAGTGAACGACAATAAAAACTGCCACGTACTTGTGGAGAAAACTAACTGAGGTATATATCATAGAGTGGGTAACTGGATAAAGGTAAGCTTTTAGAAATTGATAGTAGGGCCAGTGACATGACTCATCAGGAAAAGCATGTGCTGCCAAGCTCAAAGACCTGAATTCAATCCTCTGAAACCACATGGTAGAAGAAGAGAACCAGCTCCCACAAATTGTCCTTTAACCTCCACTTGTATAACTTGGCATGCGTATGCACACATACGTACAATTATACACACGCACATATTAAATGAAAATGAAATTTTAAAGAAGCTTATTGTAAATACAAAGTATTCAGAGTTTTCGAAGCACAAATGTTATTCTCACTCTTACTTCATCTAGAAAATGTGGTCTTTGGAAATTGCTGCTTAACCAAGAAGCCTCATTCTTTTTACCAAGGGTCTCTTATTAGAGAAATCCATGGCCTTATGTTCTTCTCCCTCACCTCTCTTAAAAATTTGGTCCTTGGTGGTCACATAGTAGTGACCTTCTTCTAAATACTATTTTCCTTGTATTAACATTGCATATTTGTGCTTAGTGTTGTTGTTGTTTTGTTTTGTTTCTTGCACTTTCTTAATTCCTATGTCACTCCTGTCAGCAGAAAGAATCTAGTTGTGATGATCTTGCCCCCGAGGCCTAACTTGTACAGGAACAAATAACATGAGACAGATCTTCATCAGATGTGAAGCATCTTCTGGTCTAGATTATCCCAATGACATCCTTGGGTCCACTATAACTAGAAAAGAAACAACTTAGCTTAGAAGAGGGACTACTATCGTTCTTTTAGAGAGAACTCATCAGCAAAAATTGGACAAGATTCATCCTCTTTTACCCATAAGTAACTAGCCATATAAACCATGAAGCCTCTGTTCTGCTGGGCTTCCATTACTGGAACAAGCTCCTCTGCCATTCTGCCTAAGATGGTGATGTGGAGAAATGTGACAGTGTCTACCCAATAGCACCACCATAGCACTCCTAGGTATGAAGCTCAGTTATCTCATGAAGTGACTATTACCAAATTTTTCCTTATTTTAACAGACCCATTTCAAGTATTTTTTTTTTTTGTATTTACAAGGGCCTGTTTATTTTGAAAATGTTTTTTTTAATTAGATATTTTCTTTATTTACATGTCATATGATTTCTCCTTTCCCAGTTTTCCCTCCCCCCCACCAAAAAAAAAAAACTCAAAAAACAACAAGAACAAACCCCTGTTCCCTGCCTCTCCCCCCGCTCACCACCCCACCCTCTCCCATTTACTGGCCCTGGCATTCTCCTACACTGGGGCACAGAACCTTCACAGGGCCAAGGGCCTCTCCTCCCATTAATGACCAACTTGACCATCCTCTACTATACACATGTTGCCAGAGCCTTCAGTCCCACCATGTGTACTCCTTGGTTGGTTGTTTAGTCCCTGGGAGCCCTGAGTGTACTAGTTAGTTCATATTGTTGTTAGTCCTAAGGGGCTGTAAGCCCTTCAGCTCCTTCGGTCCTTCATTGGGGACCCTGTACTCAGTTCGATGGATGGCTGTGAGCCTCTACTTCTGTATTAGTCAGGTATTGTCAAAGCCTCTCAGGAGACAGCTATACCAGGCTGGAGTGCCCTTCCTTCAGTATCTGCTCCATAGTTAGTCTCTGCAATTCCTTCCATGGGTATTTTGTTCCCCCTTTTAAGAAGGAATGAAGAGTCCACATTTTGTTCTTCCTTCTTGAGTTTCTTGTGGTTTGTGGATTGTATTTCAAGTATACTGAACTTCTGGGCTAATAACCACTTATCAGAGAGTGCATACCATGTGTGTTCTTTTGTGATTGGGTTACCTCACTCAGGATGATATTCTCCAGGTCCATCCATTTCCCCAAGAATTACATAAATTCATTGTTTTTAATAGCTGAATAGTACTCCATTGTGTAGATGTACCACATTTTCTGTATCCATTCCTCTGTTGAGGGACATCTGGGTTGTTTCCAGTTTCTGGCTATTATAAATAAGGCTGCTATGAACATGGTGGAGCATGTGTCTTTATTACATGTTGGAGCATCTTCTGGGTATATGCCCAAGAGTGGTATAGCTGGGTCCTCTGGTATAATTATGTCCAATTTCCGGAGAAAGTGCCAAATTGATTTCCAGAGTGGTTGTACCAGCTTGCAATCCCACCAGCAATGAAGGAGTGTTCCTCTTTCTCCACAACCTCTCTAGCATCTGCTGTCACCTGAGTTTTTTAAGAAGACTTAAAAGGTTGAATTTTTACATTTCTCATTATTTCTTTAAGAATTCTGTAAAATGCGTCATGATTCTGTTAATCCCCCAGCTCTTCTCAGAGCCACTCTCCCTTCCCTTCCCAACAACTTTGTGCCCCTCTCACATCGAAGCTGACCAGGTATTCTCAGATGTGTGGTCTTCCACTGGAGCATGGTCAGCTGTTCAGAGGCCGCACTTGTAGAGCAGAGCTTTTTCTAAGCCGTTCTCTGGAAAAGAGATGGAATTTCATGCCCAGTTCTCCTCTTCATGCTGGGATTTGGTCTGCTTTAGGCTGGCACAACCACTGGGAGTTCAGATGTATAGCTGGCCCGCCGTGTCCAGAAGACACTGTTTTCTTGTGTCTACTATCTCTGACTCTTATTCTTTCCACTCCCCTTCCACAATGATCCCTAAGTCTTTGAAGTGGGCAATACATTATATGTACTCACTTAGGACTGAATTCTGAAGTCTTTTATTCTTTGTTCCTTGGCCAGGTGAAGATCTTTGTGTCGGTCATAGTAAGGGTTGGAGATGCCTTGCTGATGAGAAGTCATTAGGAGATGATTTAATATTTGCATTTAGCAGGATAATAGTAATAGATTCTTTCCTAGGGCCTATGACCTATCTAATCATACAGGTTGGGTTTTGTTGTGTTGTTTGTTTTGTTTTGTTTGTTAGTTTGTTTGCTTGTTTTGGCCCATAACAGTGCCAGGTATGGGTTTCATCTTGTGGTTCAGGCCTTAAATTCAATCAGAAAGGGGTTGGTTATTCCCACAACATTCATGGCACTGTTGCATCAATGGACATGTTTTACGAGGTTGACAGCTTAGTGAGGTTGATGACTGCTTTTCTCCTCTGGATGCATGCACTACTCAAGCTAGCCAGTAGGGATAATGCTTCCAGGTCAGTACCGTTCTATGACCAAAGTATGTAGTTTCTTCAGCAATACAGGCTTACCATCAGTGCACCAAGATATATGTTTGCCTAAAAATATTACACCAGCTTGTAGAAGTTATGAGTAAATAGTCTATAGAATAAGTCATAAACAAATATCAGTATATCTTAGAATTTTAGACAAGTTTCTATATAATGTGTGTTTGATAGCCTTTGCAATGATTTCCAAATCATGTTTATGAATTTCAGTTGCTTGCTATGTACAGGTGAATTACCTTATATTCTTTTTGTAGCATTTCTGTATCACATGCATTTACAGAAGTATCTCTTTTATAATGTTTCATTCTCTGGGGTTGTAGTCTGTTTTCTGCGTCAGGAATTGCTGTAGATTTATGGCTTGCTGCACACAGTGTTCTATAATTTAGATTTTAAGAAGGCAATGTTGCATGTTACTGCCTCCTGCAGACTCCATAGCTTATACCACCTGCAGCTGAGAGCCTGCACTTCCCCACTTTGCTCACAAGAACTGCTGAGGAAGAGGCCATTTGTTTTCATATATTTTTATAGATCCAGTTTGGAGAGAACTTCAATATGTAATTAGGCCATCTCCATTTGTTTCCCCCAAATAATTTAAAACTCTTTAAGGACTACAGTTAATGGTTACCAGGTAATTCTTTTGACATGTATCTGTGTGATAACAAAAGAATAAGAAAAAGGTTGTTACCTTGTGTCTAGAAACAAAGGTTATGGCTTGCCCAAGTCAAAAGATCAGTCAGTTGGGCTAGAGAGGTAGCTCAGTGGTTAACACTGACTGCTCTTCCAGAGGTCCTAAGTTCAATTCCCAGCAACCATATGGTGGCCCACAACCATCTGTAATGGGATCTGATGCCCTCTTCTGGTGTGTCTGAAGACAGCTACAGTGTACTCATATACATGAAATAAATAAATCTTTTTTTAAAAAATCACTCAGTAAATATAACATTAACCCAAGCCTTACTGTCAACATATGTAAACCATCTCTGCTTCCATGCTTGGGGAGTTCTTGTTTGTAGATTCTTGTGACACTTAATGACAGCGGTATAACTGCTGTATTTTCAGTATCATCTCTTAAAAGGAGTGTGTACATACAAAAAAGTATGACTTTCACTAGATTATGAAACAACAATGACTATCCTACAGGTCCACGCTATTTCCATTTGGGATGCTATCTTGATGATTCTGGGTCTCGTTCATTAGTTTGCTGCATGTGAATTACCTTGGATTTTGTACAGAAACTAGTGACTGTACTTGTATCAAGTCGACAAGCAATGCCGTTCTCAGCCACCTTAGATTTTATAGACAACATTTTTATCTCTGGGGCAGGCAAGATGGCTCAGTGGGCAAAGGACTTGTTTTCAAGCCTCATAATCTAAGACCCACATAGTAGAAGGAGGGAACCAACTCCCAAAGTTGTCCTGACCTCCACATACATGTATCTAACACACACACACACACACACACACATGTGGGGAGCAGTTATATCTTGTTAAAGCATTTTTGTCTTTTAGGACACCATATAATAGATTGTGATGACCACTGCTGTGAAAGACAGTGAATATGTGCATACCAACGAGTTTTATGTCAACTTGACACAAGCTAAGGTCATTTGGGAAGAGAAATGTCTTATAGAGAAAATGACTCTATAAGATCCAAGTCTGTAGGGCATTTTCTAAATTAGTAGTTGGTGTGGAAATGCCCAACCTTTTGTGAGTGGTGCCACCCTTGGACTAGTGGTACTCGGTGCAGTAAGGAAGCAGGCTGAACAAGCCATGTGGAGCAAGCCAGTAAGCAGCACTCCTCCATAGCCTCTGCACGAGCTCTTGCCTTCAGGTTCCTGCCTGGCATTTCTGCCCTGACATCCCTACATGAGAGACTACAAACTATAAGATGAAATAAACCACTTCTACCTGCACTTGCTTTTCATCATGATGTTTTATCACAGCAATAGAAACCATAACTAACACAATATGTAAACACTTCCTAGCTGTTTAGTCTTAGCTGGGGTCTTGCTCCATACCTCCACTTACACTTAAACTGGGATCCTTCTGCCTTAGCCTACTGAGGGCTGGGTTACAGCCATGCACCACCATACCCAGCCTCTTCTTGAACTATAATGATAGCCTTTTGTCCTATATGTAATTTATTTTCTTTTTGAGAAATGATCCTACTGACAAGCTCTTTCCACAACTATTCCTTCTATCAATATAGATTACTAACCTGGGCTGGGAGTATAGAGTAATAAAGTACCTCTGTATAATGTACAAGGTGCTGGGGTGAGGCTCCAGCAGAAAGAGGTGAATAAGCAGAGTTCCAGCCAAATAATATCTAAGGAAAGTTAAACATGAGAAGAATTGTGGTGGCTGTGTCTATAATCTGTTGCTTACCCCTCCCCCAAATCCCTCATGCAGTGCTGGAATTCAAGCAGGCCCTCGCATGTGCTCAGCAGGTATTACATAACTGAGCTGTTTCTACAGCAGTGATAGTGAAAATCATCGTTTCTACAATTTTTGATTTGATTATTTGTTTGTTATTGTGTGTGCATAGAATGTGGTAGGTAGGACACATGTACTGTGGCACACATGTGGGGTCCAAATGACAACTGTGTGGAGTTGATTCTCCTTTCCATCTTTACATGAGTTCTAGGGATCAAACTTGGGTCACCAGGGTTGCATGTCAAGTATCTTTACCCAGAATCCTCTCACTAACCTATGAATATAATCTTTAAGCAACAAATATCATTTGATTTCTTTCATCTAAATAACTTACACGTGGCTTTTTTTTTTTTTAAATATATGTGAGTACACTGTTGCTGTCTTCAGACACACCAGAAGAGGGCATCCGATCCCATTACAGATGGTTATGAGCCACCATGTGGTTGCTGGGAATTTAACTCAGAACCTCTGGAAGAGCAGTCAGTGCTCTTAACCACTGAGCCATCTCTCCAGCCCCCTACATGTGTTTTTTTTTTTTTTTTTTTTTTTTTTTTTTTTTTTTTTTTTATTCAACTAATACCATGTACCAGGCAATATTCTAGGAACCAGAAAGAAAGTAAACAAAAAAAGCCTCATCTCTTATGAAGTTACATTCTACAACCAATAAATGGAGGGTAGATGATAAGTGGAATTATGTAGTATAGAAGTGCCACTGTGGGGAAACAGCACAAGGTGTCAGCGTCATCCCATTGAAGAAATGACATTTTAGCAAAGACTTAGTGGAGGTTATAGACTCTGGGCCATACCATCCACATGGAGGGTTTCAGACGGAGAGAGAGTCAGTGCAAAGGCCTGGGAGAGGATAGATAGCCGGTAAGCAGATGTGGCACAGCAGAAGTGGAGGGAGAAGGCGAGCTTCATCTTTATTTCATGACGGGTTGTTTTAATACGTGAGGCTTTAATTCCAGAAGAAAGATATTTGGAACAGGAATGAAGTGATTGAATTTACATTTTAACAGGATTCTTCTGCTAAGAATAGACTGTACTGTAGTGGGGTGAGGGTAGAGGCAAGAAGACCAGTTAGGGTCATATTTCCAAAGTATCCATGAGATGGCTGGACGACGGCTCGGAGAGAACTGCTTGCTGCATAAGCATGAGGACCTGAGTCCAGATCTGTAGCACCCATATAAGAGCCAAGTGTGCTGGCACGTACCTGCAACCCTGTGCTAGGGGCTTACGGTGAGATAGTTGGAGCAGATCACACACACACAGCACTAAAGAAATGTAATTAAAAATTAATTCTATTAAACTTTAGCTTAAATACACTCGCTGTGCATAGCGATGTGATTCCTGATCCTCACATCTGTGTCCTATGAGAAATCACTAGACCCAAGGCCTGAGCAGTTAGAAAATTACTAAGTCCGAAGTTCTCCTTTTAAGATTCTATCTTAGATTTACTAAACTCAAGAAATTCAAGACAATTTACTGAACCCTAGAAAGTAAAGCCCAGTTTGCACTTGATGGCCGTGCATCACACCCTTGCTGTAGGAGAAAGCCAGCCTGCTGCTCCCACCAGGAACCTCTGTTGGTGGGCCCTGTCCCTGTTCATACTGCTGCACGTCCATCGGAAGTGCAGGAACGGGGCGCTCTGTTGTTTCCTTTCCTCGGCATCAGCTGATAATGTGAAGTAAGAGACAAGCTAGAGCTTGTCCTTTGTCTTTATTGCCTCCGTATACACACTGGACCTCTTCTCTCAGGCCAGGCCCTATCAGCTGGCCTCTTAGGGGTACCTCTTTTTACCTCTGCTCTGGACTCCTCCAGATGCCTCTGGCTGTTCTCTCCCTCATGTCTACAATGAAAACCTTCTCCTTAACCATACCATGGTGTGATCACAACGGTTTATACACGTTCATGTCTGCTTTTTACAAAGTTTAAAAACTAAACCAAATTCTGGCATAATGAATACGTGTGTAGTCTGCCTTCTTCAGTGTGTGTGTGCACATGTCCACTCCAAATTCCTAGTTTTATGTACTTACATGTGTTCAGTAGCACCACAACCTTGCATCCTCATCCCACAAAGCAACCTAAACAGTTTTGAAGGCCTACCTCTGCCCTGTGACTTCTATGGTCCCTATTTTGTTTGTTTTGTTTTGGTATTGTTATTTTCTAAGATTATCTCACTATGTAGCCCTGACTGACTGTTCCAGGTCAAGATCCATTGCTTTGTAGAACACTTGGCTTTGAACTCACAGAGCTCTAACTGCCTCCCTCCCAAGTACGGGGATTAAAGGTCTACACCACTGTGCCTGGCTCTTGGTCTGCTAACTATGCGTGATACTATAACCAGTCACTGTGACCATGCTGCCTGAGAGCAGGAACTAAGCCTGCTCACCTCCATGGCCAGCATGTCCTCTGTCCCTTCTGTGTTTGCTATACTTACTTGAGTGACAACTTATTACTCAAGCAAACAGGATAAACAATAGTAGCTATTAGTAACAATGGTAACAAGTAAATAAGTTGTTAGACCCTGTTTATCCAGGGTCCTCTGTAGAAACCATGTCTCATATGCAAGTGTCCATAGAGAGGCTTTAAGTCTACAATTCCTGCCTTAGGAGGAAATAGAAAAAGAATACTCTTGTCTCACTTGTCCATGATAAGCTAACAGATATTCTCTCAACCTGCTTCCATTATTTTTAATTTACATTGCAAACAAATATCTCTTTGAACTCAGATTCAAAATTAGTATCTATGAATAAATCAGGAATCCTGAGGGATTCAGCTGAACTTAGTTCCTCAATATCCTAGCTTGAAGTATAATTCTCCAACTTAAAGTATGCCACGTTTAAATTAAAAATAATAATGGCCGCCAGGCAGTGGTGGCACACACCTTTAACTAGCACTTGGGAGGCAGAGGCAGGTGAATTTCTGAGTTCAAGGCCAGCCTGGTCTACAGAGTGAGTTCCAGGACAGCCAAGGCTACACAGAGAAACTCTATCTCAAAAAATAAAATAATAATAATAATAATAATAATAATAATAATAATAATAATAAATAATGGCCATGGTTAGTGGTTGACTTCCCCATATGGTTTCTAGATGGAAATTCTCCTCAAAGTAATTTTCTTAAAAGTCTAATGAATGAATGCTACTAACTAGAGAGATGATCTGGCCATGCGCAATTCTGAAGGCAGAGGTTGGATTTCATCACTGACTGGTTCTAACAGCTATGCTGTATATCATTCTGTCTCCACTGACGCTGACCTTGCTTCCTCACTTGGTCGTTTAAGGAAAGGCCGTGTGGCAGGATCAAGAGGCCATATTTACAGCCAACTCTCTGTTTTCTACTCTATGACAATAGAGATAAATTCAACCCCAAACAGACAAACACTCCTTCAACTCTCCTTGGGATAGAATTTAACACCAGAATGTGGAATATGATGGGCACACAGAGAGACACATACACATGCATGCACACACTTAAAACACAGAGAGAGACATGCACACACACGCATGTGCACATGTACACATAGACACACACACACACACACACACACACACACACACAGGGTCACATGCTTTGATTCTGTTTTTTCTCCTTCCCTACTGTCCTGACTCTTCACCTCACTAGGAGGGAATCCCAGTGTGTACCCGTGATTGCCAATTTCAAGTGTCAAAGATAGCTTCTTCCTCTCTGGCAGTACACTTTAAGGTCAGTCAGTACATGACCATTACTTTAAAGTTCCTGTGAAGAATTTCATTGGACAGTAATTGCTGAGTAAGAGATCTAAGGAAGCATTCCTGCTGATAAAATCATTTCTTTTGTTTTCCCCCCAAATAGAGCACAGCATAGGCCAGGGGGGTGAGGCATCTTCATCAGTTTCTCAGCTCCAGTCCTCATCACATGCCCGCTGTGCTCCCTGTGTACCCTATGCTCCCTGTGCTCCCTGTGCTCCCTGTGCTCCCTGTGTTCCCTGTGCTCCCTGTGTTCCCTGTGCTCCCTGTGCTCCCTGTGCTCCCTGTGCTCCCTGTGTACCCTGTGTTTGCTGTGCTTTCCATGCTCCCTATGCTCCCTGTGTACCCTATGCTCCCTGTGTTCCCTGTG
>JADRCD010140168.1:0-24942 GCA_019843815.1 Montemys delectorum | reverse complement strand
AACACAGGCAGAACCAGTTGGCACCCTCTGTCCTCCAGGGTAGAATGCAGGGAGAAAGTGCAGTTCCAACTGTCTATGGCTCACTCCCCATCGGCTCTCCATGGACACATGTGTGCACACACAGAGTGTGAGGTTGGCCTCCCAGACACAGGGAGGATCCCTGTTCCTTTGGCCCAGCGCACCTTCTTCTTTGCCTGTGATGCTGCCTTCCATCCTGTCTGTCTGTCAGAAGGCTGCCTCAGTAGAGGACAACAGGTGTCTTAGGCAGGGTTTCTATTCCTGCACAAACATCATGACCAAGAAGCAGGTTGGGGAGGAAAGGGTTTATTCAGCTTACACTTTCCACATTGCTGTTCATCACCAACGGAGGTCAGGACTGGAACTCAAGCAGGTCAGGAAGCAGGAGCTGACGCAAAGGTCATGGAGGATGTTTCTTACTGGCTTGCTTCCCCTGGCTTTCTCAGCTTGCTTTCTTATATAATAATCCAAGACTACCAGCCCAGGGATGGCACCACCCACAAGGGGCCCTTCCACCCTTGATCACTAATTGAGGAAATGCCTTATAGCTGGATCTCATGGAGGCATTTCCTCAACTGAAGCTCCTTTCTCTGTGATAACTCCAGCTTGTGTCAAGTTGACACACAAAACCAGACGGTACAATAGGTCTGGCACAAATTCCAGATTTACCACGTAGCTTACTTTGAATTATTATTATTTTCACTAAGAATCAGTCTCCTTGTATCTAAAACAAAGATACTGAACCGTTTTTATAAGGGTTAAGTGGGAGGATTAAAATCACAAAGCACTCCATAAATACTGGCACATTTGCTTGCAGTTCCCCTTCTGGAGGCTTAGTGGATGCTTCAGAATTGAAACTATAGTTCTGAAAAGTGTTTTCTTGGAAGGACTTACTTGGCACACCATGCTGCCTCGGCATTGTTTGTCTTCTATATTTGCTATCTTCTCAAGCTGCTTGTAAGTTTCTTGAAAATTCAAACTCTCGAAACCAAATCCCTGGCTTTGGCAGCATCTTAGCTGTGTGTGAGAGGCATTGCAGTGGAAAGTGACTCCCTCAGTCTGGAGTCACTTTCCACTATGGCCTTCCAGTGACTGTACCTTCAGTGACTATGTACATAGATCAGAAAGGCGGAAAAAAACCCATTCAGGGCGCTAGACCATCCGGAATAAACACTGGCAGTGGAAAGATGGCATACGCTGGTTATTAGCACAGGCTGGGAGTTGTTCATGTTAACAGATATCCCTGATAGGAAGAAGTCTTTTTTTGTTTTTGTTTTTTGTTTTTTGTTTTGTTTTGTTTTGTTTTGTTTTTTTGAGACAGTTTTCTCTGTGTATCCCTGGCTGTCCTGGAACTCACTCTGTAGTCCAGGCTGGCCTCAAACTCAGAAATCTACCTGCCTCTGCCTCCCAAGTGCTAGGATTAAAGGCATCCTTTAACTGGATGGTACCAGTGTAGAGAAACCAGTCCCACTGTGTGTGTCAGACAGATACCCACTATAGTGAAATCAGTCCCACTGTGTGAGTCAAGTGGGTACCCACTGTAGTGAGATCAGCCCTACTGTGCATCAGACAGGTACCACTGTAGTGAGATCAGTCCTACTGTGAGTCAAGTGGGTATCCACTGTGGTGAGATTAGTCCTACTGTGTGCATCAGGCAAGTAGCTAGAAGTGCCAGGATCTCATTCAAGGTTTGTCGTTTTGGTCTTAGATTGTCTTTACTCATATAGCCAGAATGTACTGTCTAAAAGAAAAGCAGGTGTCCAATCGCACCACAGGCTTAACGTGGCATTGTTGTCACTCTCCTTTAATCCTTGGGTTTGTAATACGTGTGTATTCTTAGTGATCCCTCACCTTTGGTATGTCTCATTTTAAGCTACATGAAAGAATAGTATATTTCTTTATAAACCATTACTCCCAGATACATCCAGGCTCTACATTTCTTACTTTTTGTATACTTTAGCTTTGAGGGAGTAGTTACAGCAGTGGATAAAACAAGATCTTGAGGTTTGATCTTTGTTACCCGCCAACTTTTCACCAAAATCTTTGATTCTTCCTCACAGTGGCAGAGCAGCCAAAACTTGAATTTCAGTGCAAACTTTTGAGCCACGTACACTCCACTGGACTGATTCCTGCATTGTCTGAGTGTCACCTTTGCTCTTGATGCTTCGGGGCCTTGCATTATGAGGCAACTTGAGAGATGTTTCTAATGTATGTCTGTGTCTCTTGTCATTGAGGTCATTGTCATGAGAAACCCCTGGACAACAGCCATGACAAACAGAAATACTTTGCCAAGCCACAGTCATTGGATGCTGCTGAAGAAGAGCCCTCTGGGCACGGAGCAGAGGAGGATCCTGTGCTGTCTGTTGAGAACGCAGGGAGGGACTCAGATGCCCTTAGACTTGAAAGTAAGTTGATTTGACCCGAGCTGCACTTCTGTGGGAAAATCAACTCCTGAACACTAGGCTTTCGCTTTCCTCTCCTCTCAAGAGTTTGTTTCTTCCTTGCAATAGCCACTCAATGTAGGGTGAGCATCAAATCAGGAAGGTGAGCATCAAATGGTGAGGCAGAAGACACTGCAGTGGGGAAGTGCTCTTCACACTCTTCTCCACTCCAGCTCCTCTTTTATAGTCTTTCTTCTCAGGGTATCAGTCTGTGGAGTGAGGCACTGCCGAAAGGAGAGTCTCTGTGGCTTCTGGATTACTTTGCCCTGACCCTAGCCTGTCCTCATCAGATGCTTTTTTGACCCTGGCCTGTCCTCATATGCTCTTTTGCTTTCCCCACTTCTCCTTTGCTGTATCGGGAGGGTGCCTCTATCCTGACCTTGCTCCTCTTTCCTTCCCTTGCAGTATCTTGCCCTGGGTGTTACAGAGTCCTGTGAATACACAGTGACTCCCAGGCTGTTCTTGAGCTCAGGCATCTACACAGCTCCACCCTGATTTCTGAAGGCTCATTATATTGATATATAGGCGCTTTAAGTCTGACAAGCTTGTTGTCAAACTTGAGTTTACTTTTGCTCTATTTCCTGAAGTATATAATTCCCGTATCTGTGACTGCAACTTAACTCACCCAAGGCCCAATTTATTTCCTCAGTCTCTAAAACCTGTTACTGCTCTCATTTCTTCATCTACTCTCTCTGCTAGTAACTGACTTGGACTGTCTTCACTTCTGCCTTTCTTCTTAATCTGTTTTCCAGTAACTGTAGCCTTTTACTTTATATATACAACTATCTCTGTGTATCATAGGTATAAGTATATTTAGAATCATAATTATATAGGAGTGTGTATGAGTATGAGTGCACATGCCTTTCCATATAAAGGGAACAGACAGAAAGAACAAAAGATAATGCACATAATTGGTACAGAATTTTCAAAGCAGAAGCAGCCATTTTTAAGGATTTCTGGTATATCCAAATAGGTTTTTTGGTTTGGTTTGGTTTGGTTTTGGTTTTCGAGACAGAGTTTCTCTGTGTAGCCCTGGTTGTCCTGAAACTCACTCTATAGACCAGGCTGGCCTTGAACTCAGAAATCCGCCTGCCTTTGCCTCCCAAGTGCTGGGATTAAAGGCGTGCGCCACCACTACCCAGCAAGAGTTGTTTCTGAAATACAGTTTTGACCAGGTAAGTTTCCAAAGCTTACATTTTTCAGTAGTTCTATTCTGTATCAGGAGAATCTAAATTAATATGGATTTGTGAGGCAGTTTAGCCCCCGTTCTGTTTGTAGATGTTTCATTTCCACTCCCTGGCCAGGCTTTTGAGCCTCCATATCTTTTACACAGACTGATAATGACCTCTGCAAATGCTTTGCTTTAAATGAATAAGGCCTGGCCTGGGGCATGTAGCTCAGTGGGCAATGCTTGCCTAACATGCACGAAGTCTTGGATATGTTTCCCAGCACTGCATAAACTGAGCTTGGAGCTTCACTTATCAGCTACATAGGGAGTTCAAGGCCAGACTGCTTTATGTGACACTGTCTAAAGGAGGAAAAGATGGGAATCCTATACATTTCCAATGCACCCTTCTCTGTGAAACATTCACAAAGCTTCTTAAACATGTAAGGATCTCCATCTGCTCTCTTGTTCCTGTGTTTTACAAAACACATTTCATATATTGTGATTTGTTTGTGTGCCTTGGCTCACATCAAATTATGAGCTTTTACCAATTTTTTTGTTTACTAAAAGAATTTATCTTTGTGTGTGCGCACATGTGTGTAGGTGTTTTGCCTGCATGTATGTTTGTGCACTGTATGTATGCAGTGCCAGTAAGAGCCAGAACAGGGCATCAGAGCCCCTGGCACTATAGTTGTAGAGGCTTATTAGCTGCCATATGAGTGCTGGGAAGCAAACCCAGATCCTCTAGAAGAGCAGCCAGTATTCTTAACTGCTGAGCCATCTCCCCAGCTGCTAAGATTTATTTTTACTTATTGTTTCATGTATGTAAGTGTTTTGCACACGATACTCATGTATGGATAAATATCATGTGCATGCCATTGTACCCCTGGAGGCCAGAGGAAGACCTTGGACCCCCCTGGAACTGGACTCTCAGGTGACTGTGGGGTACTTGGATACAGAGAACTGAACCTAGATTCTCTGCAAAAGTACCAAGTACTCTTAACATCTGATCTAGCTGTCCAGCCCCACAATTTTTTGTTTGTTTTTTTCTGAGATAGACTCTTACTGTATGGCCCTGTAAGGAACTCTCTATGTAGAACAGGCTGGACTTGAACTCAGAGAGATTCACCTATCCACTTCCCAAGTTCTGGAATTAAAGATATGCCCCACAATACCCAGCATATAGTTTATTTTTATTATTTGTGTTAGGATATGTGCACATAAATGCAGACGCCCACAGAGGCCAGAAGAGGATAGCAGATCCTCTGAACCTGGATGTGACCCACATGACATGGTGCTAGGAACTGAACTGAGACTCTGCATAAGCACTCCTAACCACCTGCCTTCTCTTTAATATCCAGAATATGAACTTTTTATATACCATGTCCTATGATATCTTATATTTATTAGTTAATATGGTATTTGCCTTATGTGGCTTGAATTAAAATATTTGCCAAGTAGGGTCAGTAGAGTGGCCGCTGCCAAAGTGATGGTCTAAGTTTGATCCCCAAATCCGCATGGTGCAAGGAGAGCACTGACTCCACAAGTTACCCTTTGACATCCAAACATATGCCCATGCGTGTACAATTTGTGTGCACAAAATAAATAAATAAAATGTTTAGAGTAAATTCTAATACAAAAATCTTTTCTCCTGCTATTAACTGTTTAAAAGCTCTTATATGAGAGAAGCAAGTCAGTCCTCAGGGAGAACACCACTGGTGTGAATGACTGTGTCTTTTCTGCCCACAGTGACCTTCACCCTTAGAGGTTTAAAAAAAATGATCAGCTCTATTGGAAAGTATTAGACTTTAAGGAAACTAAATCTCACTTTACCAACTCAAAAGAATTTATCCTTAAACTGGACAGTCAGTTCGCTCACTTCCAGTCACTTCCAGTGAGGATGAGTCTCTCCTGAGGCCTGGCAATCTCGTGTCTCCATTGTCACCAATACACCCACACAGTTCCATGAGCATCCTGAGGTTGCTTGGACTGAGAGTCATCAGAAATTACACTGAGTCATGCAGAGGACTATTTTACCCATTTATAGATGTGGTCCATATTCCAGTTACAACTCTGTAGTAGCTGGCTATTTGTGACTACCGCGTTAGTCATTATTTTTCTCTAGGACAATTCAGAATAAAACACAACCACAGCTTTGCCCTGTCTGTCTTTCGTTTAACACATCACTGCCTGAGACAGTAGTCACCTAATGTTTCTATATCTTCAATTCCATGTTCCCACATGATTCTCTTCAGCCTCATACTTAGGATGAGCCATAGTTACCCTGACTGGGACAGATCATTTCTTGAAGGCCTCTTCAACATCATGCAGACTTATCTAGGCAGATCCCATTTTCCTCTGCTGATTCTGCTCACACTGTGAAAAGAGTGAGCATTGTTAGGAATCCACTTATATGACACCTTGTGTAAGTAATCTGGAGTTATTTTTCTTATCATCTAGGTACCAATAACGTCCTCAGGAGGACAGATTTGGTTCACATGTTCATAACAGGAGGCTTCCTCTGTGTGATTATCAGTTGTAACAAGTTCTGCTTTTTACCATAAATAGTGTGCTTTCATAGACAGCCAAGTAGAGACGCTGAAGACATTTGAAAAGTCCAATTTGGGGGAAAGAAATTAAAGAAACACAAATAGTTAAGTCCTCTCCAGTGTCCATTAACTATGATTCCTACCATTTGATGATATTTTATAATTTACATGATCTTGTGCATCGTGTACTAATTTGTGAAATAGATATTATTAAGCTCACCTTATAGATGAAGATCCAATTAAGGCTCAGGAAAAGTTTGATAGGTCCCTCAGATTGTCAGTAGGTGGCATATCTAAAATTCATGTTCAGCCTCCTGACGCTTGGGGTCTCATTAGTAGTGAGCTTCAGAAATAAAGATTTAGTGGGTGAGAACATTATTTTTAGTTGATAAGATATTTTAATGAGTAAAATATTTTACTAAGAGAAGTGCAAAGATGATCTCAGACTAAAGGTCAATCTTGGTCAAAGCATATACATCCAGCCACCTTACATAGTAACACATGTCTCTCTGTAAATGAAAGAAAGAGTTTTACCCATGTAGCCTTCTCTAAAATTTCATTTTGATAAGAGAGTGAAATGATGCCATAGATTGACATTTTCAGATCAGTGCTTGGTACTTGTTTCACTGGTCCTTGGGCCCTTGCTGGCAGCCATCGTGGAGAAGGACACTAGCAGTTGTAGTCATAGACCCTGGTACCATGACCCAGTTCCACCACCTGTTGGTGTTAAAGCTGGACAAATCACCTCCCTGGGCCAAAGGCCTTAACACTCTGAAGCGCTTGTAATTGGAGGAGCCCTGATATTGCTACCAGAATTTCCTTGAGAGACTCCCGCTGGCTTTCCTAGACTGTCCTCTTGAGTTGTTGTTCCTGTTGGACTGACTCACAAAGAAGGAAGCTCCACTGGGCTCCTGCTGCTTTCTTCCTGCTGAGCACACCGCACCGCCCTTCCCACTTCCGTGTGAAGGCATTAAGCTGAGCCTTCCTCTCTAACTATTGTCCTGATAGTTTACACCAGTGCTTATGTGCTAAGTCCCCAGTAGATCACAGCTTTTCAACCTGACTTATTATGATCAGACCACTGACATTTAAGGAGGACATTGAAGCACCAAACAGAGTTGCTCGGAGCTCTACACTGGTTCCATCCTAATGTGGAACAAAGTTTGTCTATGTCTGGTATATGGTATCATAATTAAAGTTATGGGGCTAGAGAGATGACTCAGCAGTTAAGAGCACTGGCTGCTCTTCCAGAGGACCCAGATACACTTCCCACAACCCACACACAGCAGCTCGCAACTGTCTAACTCCAGTCCCAGAGACTCTGACACCCTCACACCAATGAATATAAAATAAAAAATTAAATAAAATTATTTTTTAAAAAGTTAGTATACTCTCATGGCCTTCATGGTGCCCACCTGTAATCCCAGTACTTGAAAAAAAAAAGGGGGGGCAGAGAGGATTATGAGTTTGAGGTCAGTTTAGGTTGTATAGCAAGCTCAAGGACAGCCTGGACTACGTAACAAGATCCTGGCTTCAGACAGACCAGTTCAGTCTGGTGCTCCATTGCCTAGTCCTGTCTGACCAAACCATACAGGAGATGTTATAAGTCAGACTTGAAGTGAGTAAGGCCTTTGAATTAAACCCTGCCTGTAGCTTCTTTACTCTCCATGTGTTTTGTGAATCTAGCGCATGTTTTTCTGTCTTTTGCTCCGAAAATTCTCTTGAAACCCCTGTTCCGAAACTGTAAATGCTGTTTCTTACCAAATATAACCACATGTCTTTATTTCCATTCTGATGTTCCATTCTCTCTCAATAGTGTCCCTAGCAAGTCACCCACCAGCTTCTGTGGCTGCCTTGGATCCATCTCTCCCAAGATGATCCATTTCATTTTCCATTGATTCAGCTCTTTCTAACGCTGAACTAAAATGCAAGCTTTCCTTATGAGGCTAGTGGTCTTGAACCTTGTTCTGCCCCACTGCCCTGGCTTGATGGTGGTTATTCCTGCCACTGCACTCTCCCAGGTCAGTTCAGTATACTTGTTTCCTTCAAAATGCTGTGGCTTCCAGTCTAATCACCATCCTTAGAATAGTCTTCTGAGCAAAGCATTTGTTCACCTGATTGTTGTTGAGCAGTATGCCAGCAGCCACTCTTATCATGTGTCACCCTCAGTTCCATGGTCCCTCATTTAATGTGCACTGGGGACTTTCACAAAGACTCTGTCTACTAGCATAATCAACTTGAAATTCCTTAAACTAAGGTCCCCAGAATTAAACTTGAATGTCTATGTGTTTTTGAAATGTTGAGAAATTGCGCTAAGCTGCCTTCATTGAAATTTGGGCAACATAATCTACATTCTCAGTGCCTCTACTCTCTGTCATTCCTGACAGAATATCTAACATGGCAGACACTCTGTGAACCCATGTGACCCTCACTGTGGATACTTACATTCTCTTCAGAGTCACAATATTTATCCTCCATTTCCCAAGTGAAAACGGTGCCTGGTAAAGAAGATGAAGGAAACGTGGGGGCGTGTGTGCATGTCAGTCTCCGTTTCAGTTTATATCACACCATCTGCCCCATGGGCTACAAGCCTAGAGTCTACTCCTACTGCTTGCTTCCAGCGTTATTCAAAATCTGAGATTCCTCCACAATCCAGATCTGTCAGCATATGGGAAGCTGTATTTCCAATAAAGGACGACTGTACAGGACACTGCTCTGCATGGGGCAGTGTCTGCAGAGTTCTTCCTTCCATTCTACTCTAGTCCTTCAGCCCCATGGGTTATGATAGTCTAGCCCTCAGCACACTACTAAGTGCCAGCAGCTAATGTTAGTGAGTTATCTGATCAATGCATTGAGTCCTCACTCTGCCATACCACCTTCTCCTCACTGCACATTCTGGGAGCAGCATTCTGTTCTCATACTCAGACTGAGAACTGACTCCCACCTCATAGAAAGCCTGACTATTCCACACAAGACTTTAAAATCCTGAAGTTGTATTTAAACCTACTCAGTTATTTCCTCCAAAGATCCCTTTGCCTTCCCAAAGTCAACTTCCTTTGTTCCATGAAATGCCTTTCTAGTCCCATGTTCTGTCCGCCCTTCTCCCTGGACACCCATGCCATTACCAGCTGACTCTCCAGTCCTAGACCTGGGTTATCCTCATCCTCATGGCTCTCACACACTTCATTGTTATTCTGCTTAAGGAGCAAGAGGTCCCTTTTGTAGGAACCCCACCAGAGAGTCTTAATGTCACCTCTGAATTATACTTGTTGATTGCCTATCCACATGCTTTGTTCTAATTAAGTTACAATTAGTCATACCTTAGCACATGTCTTCTATGTTCCCACATACATATCTACTTTGGTCCATAAGTACCTGAGCCAATGTACATGTGCTTTTTAGAAAGTTTCCCCCAGGCTGCTTCTGTCTAAATCCTACTGCAGTACTCTACCTTTCTCTGGGAAGCACTGTGTGATTGCATTCAGATCATCTTTATTATAAAAATTTTAATTGTCCCAAAGTATATAGCTTTGTGGTTTCAAGTTTACTGTTGATTGGTTATATTTAATTTACTAGGGTCAGAAGCATTCATGTGCTTTTTGCTCCCATCAAAATAGTTATGGCATAAATATACATAGGAAAAGCTAAATAAATAAACACTGGCTTCCCTCAATCACAACACAGCCCATTTGTTAACCACCATCTAAGGAGTAAATATAAAGTGTGTGTGTTTAGTGTTGTTCCCTAAGAGCTCCTGTCACCATGGCCCGAACACCCTATGGAATAGATCACTGGAAGCTAGCAGCAGAAGCCTGAAGCAGTTCCGTGGCCTTCCTTCACTTGAATACCAGCTTCAAAAATGAAATTTTCTCCCCCGACCCCCATGATAAGTTTAAGTCATGCACTTGTATAATACTCTCATCCGTTGTGTAACAACAGATGAGATTAGAGAAGTGATAAAAGGGGAAACAAAATACCCACAGAAGGAGTTGCAGAGACAAACTATGGAACAGAGACTGAAGGAAGGACAATCCAGTGACTTCCACACCTGGGAATCCTTCCCATATTCAATCACCAAACCCAGACACTATTGTGGATGCCAGCAAGTGCTGGCTGACAGGAGCCTGATATAGAGGTCTCCTAAGAGGCTCTGACAACTAATACAGAAGTAGAGGCTCACAGTCATCCATTGAACTAAGTACAGGGTCCCCAGTGAAGGAGCTAGATAAAGGACCCAAGGAGCTGAAGGGTTTGCAGCCCCTTAGGAGGAGCAGCAATATGAACTAACTAGTACACTCAGAGCTCCCAGGGACTAAACCACCAACCAAAGAGTACACATGGTGGGACTCATGGCTCCAGCAGCATATGTATAGCAGAAGATGGCCAAGTCTGTAATCAAGGGCAGGAGAGGCCCTTGGCCCTATGAAGGTTCTATGCCCCAGTGTAATGCCAGGGCCAGGAAGCGGGAGAGGGTAGGTTGGTGAGCAGGGGGAGGAGGGAGGGAACGGGGGGGGGGTTGTTATTTTGGGTTTTGTTTTGTTTTTTTCTTTTTTTGGAGGGGAAACTGGGAAAGGAGATATCATATGACATGTAAATAAAGCAAATATCTAATTAAAAAAAAAGAAAAGGGATTTTCAAAAAAAAATACTAAGTGTGTCCATATCCACATGGCAAGAGTAGTACGAAACAATAACCTTGAAAACTGTCTTCTCAGACATTCTGCAGGAAAACAGAATGGATGGTTTCACATTTCAGCCAGTGCTGAAAAAAAGTAAGAGGTCTAGACACAGCTTGTGTCCAGGTTAAGGTTCTCTCTCGTTGCTGTCATAAGCACCATGACCAAAAGCGATTGAGGGAGAGAGGGCTTTTGTCACATTGCAGCTCAGAGTCCGTCCTGCAGGAGTACAAGGCACGAACCGGAGGCACGAACCCGAGGCAGGACTGAAGCCGAGGCCGTAGAGAAGCTCTGCTTACTGGCTTTCTCTCCATGGCTTGCTCAGCTTGCCGTCTCAGGGAGGCACTGTCCACCCTGAGCTAGCAGGGTCCTCCCACAATTATTAACCAAGAAAATACCTCTACATGATAGCCTACAGGCTAATCTGATACAGGCATTTTCTTAATCAAGGTCCCCTCTTCCCAGGTAACCCTAGCTTTCGTCTAGTTTACAGAAAGCCAGCACTGCTTCCCATGTTCAATCTGGAAAGACTGAACTATCTTAAGAAAGTACTCTTCGGTCTGTCTCCCTTTGGCCAAAAGCCACATTCTGTGAGCCCTGTGTTTTGCTGGATGAAACTTACCAAAGACTCTTTCCTGTTTCAGACTGGGTGGGGAAATCCTCTGTGAGCCATAGGAAGAGAAAGAAAAAGAACCCAAAATCAGATAAGGAACATTTGAAGCCAACTCTGGCAGCTCAGTCATGCTAGGCAGCTCTTCATTTACAATGCTCTGGGGTTCCCAGTGCCAACACTCCAGCTGTTTTCCCAGCTGGTGGGACACCTAATTTTATGGGTGAGCTCCGGACATTAATTATGCGATCAACTGGCAAGGTAAACCATAGAGTTAAGTCCTGAGTTGTCTGCAGGACAGGATGAGCCAGGTTCAGCAGAGGAATCTTCATCATGATTGCTCTACTCCACAGCCACTGGGGTATGCTGTGTGCTGGGCCCAGAACAGGACATTAGGAATAGCATAGCAAGACAGAGACTTGAAATTAGGTCTTTGTCAGCATACGTGATCTAGGCAACCACCAGCTGCTTTTGCTTTAGTATCCTGGAGCACGGACAGGCTCTGGTGAACCTAGATCCCTTCCTCAGAGTACTAACGGTGATCCTGAAGAGCTGTAGGAGGCAGCAGATGGCTTAGAGAACCTAAGATGAACTTACTGGAAATCACAGCGGTGGGGTTTGTAGTAACATGGTTGTCAAGGAAGAATCACAGCTTGACCTTGGGCTCTCCCATGTTCCACAATACAAGCTGGGACAGAGAGCAGAAGTGCCAGCAAAGCAGAGGGTGACACCACTGACTGTGTACAAAGTTGTTTTCAGCTGTGGCCATCAGCCATGCTTCTCAGTCTAGTCGTCCGCCTCCCCCACACCCCCAGAAATGTGCCTTTCTGTGGCTAGAGATCAGGGGGTCTGTATGTGAGATCCTGACACTGGCCTTATTTACATGCTTTTAAATCTCTGAACAACCTGGAATTGCCACTGAAGGAAAAATGAACTGCCATAGGCAGCCAAGCCAGTGCTCTGAGGCTAACCACTGGCTGTGCATTTTGCCTTTGTTTCATGCCCTGCTCATTTTTTTTTTTTTTTGCCCTATTCATTTCTAAAAGGAAAGGAATAAAGGGATAAGATGTGACATTTATGAAACAAATGATGTAAAACACCGCAATTAATTCAAAGTAAATAACAAAGATTAGGTAGCAAACAATTTAGAAAAAGGAAACATAATTGTTATGCTTCTTAACATAATTGTTAAGAAACTTGAAATAATCATTTCTGAGTTTCCTCATGGGTCTAAGCATGGGGTGAAACTTGAAGGTTATAAGCTTCATGGGAAAATGTGAGAGGAAAATTTTGCTAGCATATTCCGCTAAGATCCGTAATAGGAGATCATAATACTTAAAACAACATAAGTAATACCTTCATACCTATTTTAAAGGAATTAAACTAGCATATAGCTGTTTTTATACTATCACTGAAAATGGAAACTTCCATAAAGTAGTTTTCTACTAACCTTTGCCCCGTTCACACAGTTAAGCAAGCTATGAGGATTGGACACACAGCTGTTTGATGGTGACTGAATAAAGTAAAGGACCTACATATGCAATAAATAGCAAAATGACATCATCCTTGCCATCTATGGTTTGTATGTTGAACAGATGATCTTTCAAATAATGTGCCACAGCTGTCCCCTCACTTGTGACACCATCCATGGCTGCCTGCCTTCTGGCTCCTGCCATTGCTCTTTGACAGGCTTTTGGCAAAGGCTAAATGGCAGAGATAGTATTCTGTTTTGAGGTTTGAAGATGCTAAGTGGTATTCTGTGAAGGAGGCTCTATAGTCATGCCTCTAAGCAGAGCCAAAATATCCCTAAAAACAAGGTTTGAGTCACTCAGTACTTGAATAAACGCTGTGAAAGTGTTGACCATACAACCCCTTGAATTGCAGGCACAGTGGTTGAAGAGAGCAATGGTTCTGATGAGGTGGAGAAGTCAGATGAAACAAAGATGTCCGAAGAGATACTGGCTTTGGTGGATGAGTTTCAGCAGGCCTGGCCTCTGGAAGGCTTTGGGGGAACATTAGAAATGAAGGGGCGACGTCTGGACCTGCAGGGAATACGGGTACTGAAGAGAGGACCCCAGGATGGAGTAGCCAAGAGCTCTTGCTATGGAGACTGCAGAAGTGAAGATGATGAAGCAACAGAGTGGGTAAGAATTTGCCCACTCAGTGCTGAGGAGAAGGCCCAGTTGGCCAAACCCCAAAGCCCACATTGTAAAGCCAACATAATGCCATGTACTTGTAACGTCAGCATGGGGAGGCAAAGACAGAAACCCCTGTGGCTTGCTGGCCAGCCACACAGCCTTGTCGGGAACTCCAACCCAACGGGGGGAAAAAAAGATGACAGCTCCTAAGGAGGAGCTGTCCTCTGGCCTCCACACCCATGCACACTAGTATGTACATAAACATACTTGAATAACACATGCACACACATGTATCCACATATACACAAACACATACACAGAGTTCACCAGCTCAGTCCTCATGAAATTGTAGCCAGGTTTTATACAGTCGTACTGTATAAGTATGGTTCACAATGTAATTTTCTAGGAAACATCATGTTATATAAACATTATTGACTCTTCTAGGATGAGAGTAAACGGACGGTGTAAATCTCCCTCAAAGCCACAGACTAGTGATGGATGACATGTGTTTCATGTCTTCTGTGTACTCATCAAGACTAAGTCACTTTGTTCATTTCAATACCAACTTTTCATTTAGATTTTTAAAAATCAAACTTAGCTAGATGTAGTATGTACCTGTAGTCTCAACACTCAGGAAGCTGAAGTAGGAGGATGACATGAGCCCAAGAATCCAGAAGTAGCCCGGGCAACATGGCAAGACTGTTCAATAGTAATAATAATAATAACAATTATAATAATAATTTTAAGGGGAAAACTTGGCTGGGTTTTGGAAGATATTTTTCCTTTTCAAACTGTTTTTTTAAATTGGAGACTAAGACTCAGTGTAAAAAGCACTTATTGTTCTAGTGCACTCATGAGCCCTTACCTTCATCTCGTGTGCTAGCCAGCCACAGTAACACAAATGTCTAGTCCTAGCCTTCCCACAGGGAGAAGGAGGCAGAGATAGGAGCATCTCCAGAAGCTCTCAGGCCAGCTAGCCTGGATGACAACAGTGAAGACACTCTGCCTCAGACAAGGTGGCAAAGCGAGTACCAGAGCAGGAAGGTTCTTTTCTGACCTCTATGCAAGCCATGTCCTACATGAGCTGCACTACCTACCCCACACACAAACACATGAATACACACAATATATTCACATCTCTCACACACAGAGATTTAATTGATTAATAATAACTCACCCAATCCTGTGTGGTTGCACATACAGTAGTGAGTGTAGGACCATCTCCTGGAGCATGTTCAACCCATCTGGTGCTGAACCCGTAACAGAAACTGACTCTTTCTCCCCCAGAGGTCATCTGCAGTGAGGCCTCATGAGCCTCAGTGATCCCAAAGCACCATGCCAATACTGCACCCATGAGTACATCTTGCCATACAGGTTGTTCTTATTCACAGCTAGATAAAACTATCAATGACTTTTTTCCTTTAATAACTCACTTAACACCTTCTTGTGTTGTTCAAGATAGCCAGTGGGAAGAAAGCTTCCTGGTCAGTAGCAACTTGATTTTTCCTTGTCCTCTAACCAAAGTCTGTGTTGTCTCTAGAACAGGCTCTTATCATTGAGTTCTGCTGGGCTAGGTTATCCTTAAAACCACTGGAATCTGTAGTGAGCAACAGATTAAGATTCATTGGTCTCATTTGTTTCTAACATGTTTTTGATTCCCAGATCACATTCCAGGTCAAACGTGTAAAGAAACCCAAAGGAGATCATAAAAAACCTCCTGGGAAAAAAGTAGAGGCAAGTCAAGCAGAAAATGGACAACGTTATCAAGCAAACTTAGAGATCACTGGCCCAAAAGTGGCATCTCCTGGGCCCCAGGGTAAGTGAGGATGTCTGACATCTCATTTCTTACTCCTGGTCACTGTCTCGTTTCTCATAGGAGATGTGTTTTATGACTTAGAGCAGTTCCAATGTGAGGTTAGAGGACCTTATCAGTCACTAGTATAAGAAAATTTCCATTAACTATTTAGGTTGAAGGCCACTGCCATGCACCCAGCTGAGTTTCTCCCCAGAAGTTAAAAAGTAGCAATAGAATTCCTTTTTTAAAAACATTATATCCCTTTTAAAGTAATATTTTTACTATCTTAGAGTAATAATTCAATTCGTTAAAATCTGTCTTATTTAACTAAGTTAAGTAAATAAAATATTGTCTGATGCAGAGGACAATGGTAGGATATATAGAGTAGAATCGACTCATCCTAAAACTCAGGACATACCTTCGTCAGTCCTGCTTGTCCCAGGAGGGTGCCTTGCCGTGACAGAGGCTAGAAACTTGGATTGGTTGTGCTGCTTAAGACTTGCGTTGAGTTACAGAAGGCAAACACCTCCTTCTAGAAAAAACAGCCAGATGTAAAGCATGGAAGTGACCATTCTGAGGGGTTAAATGTCACCATAAGAAGTCATCACAGAAGAAAGTCGATAGTGTTTCTAGCATCTCACACTAAGGACGTTCCAAGGTAGAGAAATACAGAAGACAATTCTGACACTAGGAAGGCAAAACTAAAGTCTGAGCAATATGAGTTTGCAGAATACTCTTATATATTTGTATCATGTATTTTCCACGTTGGGGGGTATCAATGTCATTTAAAGACCATAAAAAATGCTGTAGTAAGATAAAATATATGCAGCTATTTTATCAGACAAACCCACAGCACTCCTAGTGTAACAGAAGGTCCAGTCAGTAGCAGACAGAAAGAGTGGACATAAATAGTTAAGGTTTTTGCTTACCAAATTGTCTTAAGTGTGTAGTACACAGTGAAGATCAGCAGAGCAGGCCTGAGGTTAGTGTGACAGATAGGTCAGAGGAATTTAGAACATAGTGATAATACGTCTGTTAATGCACTTGAGAAAAGTGACCTCATATATACCAAAAATATGTACACAGAGTTCCTCATCCTAGTAACAACTGATAAGCAGCCTACACAGTGCACTTTCCTAATTAACTACAGCAGCAAAGAAATACAGTACAGAAAGTCAGGAAAGACAGTTTATCAGTGGTAAGGATGTTCCCATCCCGATAGTGAACACACTGTGTCTTAGTGTCTCATCAACTGTATTTTTCTCACATTTCAATATCTCTGATACATGAGATACATGTCGCAGATGATGTATGTAAGAGTTGGCAGGGGTTTTTTCCTGTCATAAATTATCTGAAGTTGTCTATCCTGTGGAGTTGATGGCCTCTTGGATCTGCTATACTGGCCTAGCAAGCGAGCACATGAGACAGTAGAAGCAGGTCACTTACAGCAGTGCACATGCTCTGTGGATGCTAAGAGAACTATAGGTCATTTGTGTTTTCTTTTTGGCCTTTCTATTTTACAGATATATCCTAATGATCCTACAGTACTTTAAAGAATCTAAAAACTTCTCACAAAGGGATAACTAAAGCCTATATGGCTGAGATTCTGTGAGAACATCTGGGCGGGTGTGTGTTTGTTTGCTTGCTTGCTTGTGGCACTGGGACTGGGGAGGAACAGATGGGGGAGGCTGAAGTGGAGGCCTTCCTCTCACTAGGCAAGTCATCTTCTGAGCTACACCATGGCCCCCTTTAAGCAGTTCTAAGTGGTCTGAGCTTAGCAGGCCAAGTTGGGCATTGAAGATACTTGCAAATGAGACCATGGAGTTGCTTAATGTCCTTGAAGGAGAGTGCTCTCAGTGTGGAGAAGGTTCAAAAATACTACAGAGGATTAGTAGCACTGTTTAAATAAGTATGAATTCTGACCATTGCCAGCTAATAAACTTCCAGTGAATCATATCCAAGTTTTAAAGCAACTTATTGAGCAGATGTTTGTCAAACTATGGGGAGAAATGGAGATCTTTGAGAACTGTAATAGATATACTGAGTACTAATAATAACATAATAATAACAAATGAACTAATTTCATTTCCTTTTTTGGCTAGGGCTTCTAGACTGGAAGACCAGGGAAGTGCCATAGACATAATATAACTGGATCTCAGCAAAGCATTTAACATCCTCTTATGATATCCTTGTGAACAAGATGGAGAGATGTGGGCTCGAAGTCTCCCACTGCCTACAGGAAAAGTGCAGACTTCCTAGTGTGGCATTCAAGACCCTTTCTAACGCAGCCTCTCTCCACCCTCCACCACCACCCAGGAAGCAGCCATGCTCTGGTTTTACCCATGCCTTTGCATGTGCTCTTCCCTCTGCCTGGCATGCCCTTAGACCACCTCTGCAGTGCTAATATCACTCACCCTTAAACTTGAAACTCACGTGCCATTTCTCCCTGCTGCCTTCAGACAGAAGTAGTTGCTCCTTCCTCTGTACAGCCCTTGGCTTCCTTCTTGAACACTCTGCTGTGACAGTGTGACAGTTTCCCTGTGTTTGCCTTCCTCACTAGCCTGTGAGCTGCAGAGCAGGCTGCCTCTTCCTGCCCGTACCCCAGTGTGTTACACAGTTCCCAGACCCTTATCATAGGTGCTCAATAAATATTTTTCAACTGAATTTTTTAAATATAAAAAGTGATCTTTTTTATTTAATGTTTGCGTTATTCAAAGTTATTTTGAAATTCTTCCAAGCTGATCTTTTTTTCTTTATTAAAATCTGAATCTAAATCCCTGCCTGTACCACAAATGTCTTTCTATTGCGGGTAAATTCCTACAGTGTAAAAAGTGCTACACAGAATTAAGGTTCTCCTCTTGCTCATCTCCATCAGAACCCCATCAGATAAGACTTTATTTTGCTCTCTCCTGTGGACTTGACCTGAAGAAGAGGGCTCAGACTGAACAGGGGTGCCTTTGCTAGCACAGGAATTGGAAACATGAGTTAGAGTCACATAGCCTATGCCTTGGTTCTGCCTCTGCCGCCCTCTAGCCAGAGAACTTTGGGTGAGCCACTCCTAAGCTGCTTCCTCTTCTGAGCTGTGAGGACGGAAGCCTAGGGAGCATGGACACACAGGAAACACTCTTGCAAGAAACGGTGACCTGACAGTGTCATGGATCCCATCCACACACTGCTTCTTTGTAGCAGTGATGGTGAGGGGCGGTTTTGCACCCATGGAATATTTGGCAGTGTGTGCTGACATTTCTTGGGGAGGCTATGCTACTGAAATCTAATGGGTTAACGCCCACGCACTGCTAAACTGTCCTTCAGTGCACTACAGTGTCCCTACAACAAAGCATTATCCACCCCAAAATGTCACAGTGCCAGGGCTGGATGCCTGTTTTAGAGATATGTGTTCCCATTAAGTCAGACATATCCTCATAAAATCAAAACCAGAAACGTGGTAGGAATGTTAGTATCTAAGAGTCTTTGAATCCTTATTTCACATTGACCAACTTCAAATACAACAAAGGATGATTTTTATTTCAACTTTGAGAATAAGGCCTTATTTCAGAGAGGATTTTTGTTCCCATTGCCACGAATGATAAGATTGTAATTAGATCTGTTTTTCTGTGGTGCACATTCTAAAGACAAGAAGAAAAACGGACACCACTAACCATTGCAGTTTGGGTGATGTCATCTAGGGGAGACAGCTGCTTAGCTTCCACTCCTTTGTACTGTATCCATTCATGACCTACTTTGCTTCCAGAAAAAAAGCGTGACTACCAGAGTCTGGGGTGGCCCAGTCCAGATGAGTGTCTCAAACTCCGCTGGGTAGAGCTAACTGCCATTGTGAGCACCTGGCTAGCAGTTTCTTCAAAAAACATTGAGTGAGTATATTTGACATAACCTTCCTCATGGAATTTCTTTACCAGGGAGCCACAGTAGCCTCAGCTGACTCCAGTGACATCTTCTGTGCCATCGGTGGTCAGAAGAGTCCTCTCTCTGGCACTGTGAACAGCTGAGCTTGGCCACTGCTACCCACAGCCTAGATGGACTCGGTCCATGGAGAGTGGTATATGAATCCCTGTTCTAGGTGCCTTTGCCTGTTCCAAGCTGTCAGATGTAGCATATAGTTCATGTTGAAGACCACATCCTTGTCTTTAGAAATACAGAGGCCATTGCATAGACATTGTGCACTTTCAGGGGAAGTAGGGTAAATCTAGACTTAGCTTCACCTGTGACAAGAGCAAGCAAAGGGGCTCTTGCTGACCTTCTGCTCCGAAAGTGTTGCTGTTCCTCAGATCTGCCCCATTTTGTTTCATAATCAAGTCTAGTCTGAGTGACTGCTCCTAAAATTTCTTTCATCATGAATGCAATGACCCCTCCCAAATTCCTATCATTAGACTAGACTCCTCCTCAAAGCCCCAGACTCATTTATACTCCAAGCTCAAGAAAACATGTATTTTCTTGCCCGGTGCCCAACTTTAAAAAATAAGATAAAATAAAGCATTGATTCTGTTTCTCCAGTTCACATTTTTTAATAATTCATTTTTATTTTTTAATGATGTGTACGTGTGTGGGTATGTATGAATGTAGGTACCCATGGAGTCCAGACAAGGACATAGAGTCCCTTGGAGCTACCGTTGCAGGAGGTTGTGAGCCACTTGATATGAGCCTTGGGAGCTAAAGCTGGGTCCTCTGGAAGAGCAGTGTGTGTTCCTAACCACTGCGCTATCTATCCAGCTCCTCCATTTCGCAGTCTCAGAAAATATGTTCAGCTGTATTCAGGCCAGAAACCCAGATATCATTCTGAATAATCATCTGTTACCAGTTCTTACTTCTTTTATGCCCTGAGACCTTTCCAAGCTGTTTGCTTTTCTGCATCCACATTGCTGCTCCGGAGTTACCACACAGGTGTATGTGAGCCTCCTGTCCTGCTCATTCTTGCCTCGGGTTTTTCCATTGGCTTCCTACTGTGAGCGTTCTTTGGATGTAAGTCAGGCCTTCTCACTCTCCCCAGCCAGCTCAGGCACAGCCTTCACCCCAAGGCCTTTGAGCTCTGCTGCTTCAGGAAAGCTATCATAACCATCGCTCCTCATGGCGTGGAGGAGGTGGATTTCCTCATGGGCACACTTTCATTATTTCCTGTTTTCTAACTTAGCACATCTGTAATCCTACACCTTCCAAGACATTAGCAACATAACAACTAGGATCTCATATGTTTGGGTTTTTTTTAATGATTATAGGCTTGGTATCTGATATGCAGTAGATTTGGAATAAATGACCAGTGGAGCAATAAATGTTTTCCAAATACAAGTTAAAATGTTTAAAGTAAAATGTGGTGGTGCCAAATGATGTAGTACATATGACTGTCTGTATGGTTAGCCTGTGAGAAGTGACCTCTTGGGCTGGAGAAATGGCTAAGCAAGGTAAGAACATGTCCTTCTTTTCTAGAAGGTCAGAGTTTGGTTTCCAGCAACCATATGAATGACTCAAAACCACCTCCAGCTCCAGGGATATCTGTGGTCTCTGGTCATCTGCACATACTGGCACAGAGATACACATATGTACATAATTTCAAATTTTCAAAATCTTTTAAAAAAAAAAAAAAAAACTTCTTGAGATCATGAAGTTAAGTACTTGTATTTAACACCCAATACAATGAATGTCCAGTTGGGTCTGCTTTTACTGTCTAACTTTTAGATGACTTTCTCTTTAAGCAACAAGTATGCTTCTGTTTGTAATGGAAAAGTAGGCTGTAAAAACAAGTTGTATGTCTTACTGCTGTCTGTTCCCTAGAGGAAACCCACTCATCTCAGCCTCTCCCTGGTGAGGGAGCACCCTGTGGAAGTTAGAGGCGCTGATTGATAGAACTCTCTCTAGCTCCTGGGATCCCCCATGGTTAATGTGGTCATTTCCATCTTCCAGCATCACAGAACACATAGACTTTGCAACACCCATACAGCAGCCAGCCATGGAACCGCTGTGCAATGGCAATCTCCCCACGAGCATGCATACCCTGGACCACTTACATGGAGTGTCCAACAGAGCCAGCCTGCACTACACGGGTGAGAGCCAGCTAACAGAGGTGAGTGCCCCGGCTTGTCCAGACTGTTGTGGTGTTAGCCTCGTAGCTTTGATGTAACTGACACCAGAAAGCAAGAATGAGCAGCAGGGTTCTTTTCCCTGTTTTAATTTTTTTAGTTCTCCCTGAGTTAGATAGCTTTCAGCCAAGCCTAATTCCCTTCAGGCCCTAAGGCAGAGCTTGTAATTCTTAGGACTATAACCAGTGCACCTATCAGGGTGGGCTGGCTTCTGCCTCCCACAGAGAGGCTCGGGAGAGAAACATTTGGGGCAGTTATTTTCCTGTTGACATTCTTAAGAAAGGAAGGAGGACCAACCCAGCAAATACCTAGCAAAGATGGTACCTCAAAGGAGATATGGAAAATATGTCACCAATGCCCATGTTAAAAGGATAAGTTAAAAAAGATGGCAGATAATATACAATGGCGTAATTCGGAAAGATGTGGTAGAATGTCATGAAGGTTAGTTTTATATCAACTTGACACAAGCCAGAGTCATTTTAGAAGAGGCGAATTCAGTTGAGAAATGCCTCCACTAGACTGGCCCATGGCACATTTTCTTGATTGATATGAGAGTGACCAGCCCTGCTGGTTCTGGGTGCTATAAGAAAACAGGCTGAGCAAGCCATGAGGAACAGGCCAGCAAGCAGCACTCCTCTGTACATGAGTGACTTGCCTATTGTGATAGAGTGTGCCCTGAGAGTTGTAAGCTGAAATATTCCCCTTGCTCTACAAGTTATTTTGGTCATAGTATTTTATCACAGCAATAGAAACCATAACTAAGGCAAATATATTTATTGGCATGAAGAAAAGTTAATATTTTATATGAAGATGTAGATGACAGTGTACACACACAGTAAATATCTGGAAATATATGTAAGAGCATCAACAGCGCCTGTGCAGGGGACAGAACTACAAGTGGATTTGTTAACTTATTTTCTAGTGTTGCTATGACATCTGTAAGTATTTCTAAGTGGGAGAGGACTGTGGATTATCAGAGTCACCTTAAGTGTATCTTCCACACACTGGCTTCCCCAGCAGATGCACAACAGTGTCCCATTTTGCTGTGGTGCTCCACCCCAACTGCACAGCATTGGCAGCATCCAAATCTTTTTCAGCTCCCTCACCACCCGTCTCCTTCTGTTCCAGGTACTGCAGAATCTTGGCAAGGACCAGTATCCGCAACAGTCACTTGAACAAATCGGCACCCGAATTGCCAAGGTTTTGGAAAAAGTAAGTACCCCAAGGTGGCTAGAAATTGTTGCCTACCCTCTGGCTTCTTTCTAGACTATTGGTTCCCACATGGCTCTCGCCCTTCTGCCTGTGGCTAACATGACCCGAGGCCCAGGCTGAAGTGAGCCCACTCAGGGTACCTCAGCACTCTCATAACTCCACAGTCACCACTGTCGCTTTTCCCACCGCTCTTTTGCCTTCTGGGATGAGGTGTACCCAGTCAACAGTGCCTCCTCTCCTCTGCCTGTGTACTGAGAGGCAGTGCTGCCAGTAATTGTAGAACCTGGTACAGAAAGTGATGCAGTGTGTGGCAGGGAAGAACACACAGGAAATACCTTGTGAAATGGCTTTTCTACTCTAGTCCTAAAGCACATTTACAACACTATATTTTCAGCAGCTCACAGAAGGTACCTGAAATGTCTAAGATGACTTTTCTGCCAGTGTGTGATGCTCTATAAAAAAGAGGAGTTACATTTTTAATTTGATTACTCTGTAGCTAAGCATCAACCTAATACTATCTAATATTGAAGAGGTTATTTATAACAGCGATTAAGAAAAGCAACTCAGTTCAGTGTGAGCATGACAGGGTGCAATAACAGCTACCTTCCTGTGGCTGTTACACATGGGAATTGTCCATTTGTAATGAAAGTAGAGCACAGATGTGATCTACAGACCCAAATAAATAACTAGTTAGACGTAAGGATTGCCAAGAGTACTGGAGATGGACAGAAAGACCTATGGGAAGTAGAGGCAGAAGATGGGCTGAGATAGCAGTTTCTGAATATGACAACAGAAGTCTACTCCCTGAAAGAAAGATCCTGAGTAATACAAAGAGCTGGCACAGTAGTGATCCAGACTCAGGACTACCATACAGAGGAACAGCAAGGCTCACCAGAGAGCATGCAGCAGGAAGATGCTGCTGAAGCCAAAAGCATAATTTAGTTTAGACTTCTTGCCATGAATTTTAAAAATAACATGAAAGAACTTATGAATCAAGATTACAGAGCAAAACTAAAAATGCAGGGAGAGTCTAGCAAAGGGTGTGAAACCAGGATTCTCACCCTGAATGCTAGCAAACAGGAGAGAGTCGCAGGCAGGCTGGCAGACTGGAAGTAGCAGCAGGGAGAATACAGATGAGCACAGGAGGGAGGTACAGGACAGGAAGGAGAAGATGGAAGACGTAACACAGAAGAACGGAAGAAAACACCATGGGAAAAATGCAATTAGAGCTACATTAAATAAGACTTGGCAAGATCTTCTATTTCTGTAAAATATGTCTGGTTACAAGGGCATCTTCCAAAAGAGTTAGCAACTATGCTTATCTAAGCAAATTATTCCATTTTAATAAAGCAGGAGAGTCCTTGATGCTTTCCTTCTGACACAACAGTTCAGACTCCAAGAGAGAACACCCCACTTCAGAGCAACTGCATCCAGCACAGGACAAAAGTGCTTCTGAGTTACACAAACAGAGCACAAGTATGAGTCTGAATGAGAGCTCACTGAGAGCAAGCAGGGCTGGAGCTCAGAGGCTGCTGGGGGTGGAGGACAATGAGGAGCCAAGGCCTGATGCCAGGACTGGAGAATAACAAGGAGCCCAGGGTTAAAGGAACTGAGCCTCAGACTCCCACTCTGAACCACCAAGTCCACAAGAACAACTTAGCTAGGCTTAGAGAGCTGGAGAGTGAGATGCTGGCAGAGGGGGATTTAAAGAAGAAACAATAGCATATTCAAATGAGCCACAAGGGAGAGAAGCAGCACACTGGATAATACCCAAGGAAACAGAGCACAAGAAGGATCATTCTCTTCATCAAAAGGAGGCGGAGTGTGGATAGAGAATCTCAAGCTCGGGAGCATCCTTGGCTACATCATGAGTTCAAGACCTACATGGACTAGACAATGAGACCTTGTTTCAAAAATACAAGCCAGAATTCCCCCTCCACCCAACACACAAACAGGAAATGAAAGGAAAGTTAAAGAGATAGAAAGAAAGAAAAAGACCCAATATCCATGTTTTCCTAAAAAGAAAAAGGGGAGAAAAAAAGCCAAAGCAAATATTAAAAGACTTTGAAACAGTATCTTGAAAAGGTAAATCCTCCAGGCCAGCCAGACCTATGTAAAGAAAACCTGTCTTAGTAAAAAATAAAATACATAGATCCTATCTAATTAATAAACAAATAAAATGAAAAAAAACTAAAAGAAATGGCATACCATATACTTGGGAAAATCAACAAGATAGCCAACTCTCAAAAT
>JADRCD010140165.1:0-23674 GCA_019843815.1 Montemys delectorum | reverse complement strand
TGTGTGTGTGTGTGTGTGTGTGTGTGTGTGTGTGTGCGCGCGCACATGCATGTGTGTGTGCGTATTCTCACTCATCCTCCCCAGACTGACACTATCTTGCTTAAGGAGCCAGTTTGGTGTTACTATTAACCAGATGATTATAATTTGAGCCAGGGCTATCCATCTGTGTCGTAAATAACAGTGAGTAACATAAATACTATCAAACTATTTTTCTCACTCCTAAAATCCATCAGCCAGAAGTCAAGGCCATACAAATATATTTCTGAATCTATTTGTTGAAAACAAAAAGAATATCATCATATGGTAGTTTTTGAATCAAGCTTTAGAATAAAGCTATTTTATTTTATTAACACCCTGATAAAGCCCATGAGACACACTTTTAAGATCGCCTAGGATGCTCTTGGTCGGGTTTCTTAGTGCTTCTGCCTGCTGAGTGCAAACATGGGGAAATGATTAAGACTGGGTCCTGAATCCAGGCTGCTTCTGACTCCTGATAGGGGTAGCACATTGTCTTCTAATTATTACTTTACACATCTAGAAGATCCGAGAGAGAAGAAAGGAGGGTGCTAGAATTTCTTCAGCAAAAAACACCACACATGTCTGATGGGGGCCAAGGAAGAGTGGGCCAGGAGAGGCATCTGGAAGATAATGTCCCTGGAAAGGTGACCATGTCCTTGGAGTACACGCCCTGCTTAGTCTCCCACCTGAGGGAATCTCTGAGTGTAACTCTATTGCTGTGTGTTTTAGATTCCTCTTCAATTAAATTTGATCAACATTGCTGAATTCACTGGGTCGTCAACAAGATGGGCAGTTTGCAATTAACAGGAACTTAATAAATGGGATGTTATGATTTCACTTTCCTGCAGCACTAATTGGTTTACTCCGAAGGTGAGAGGCCTCAATCCTGCCCACACAATGGCAGTGTCTTACCCTGACTCTGGCTGTCATCCCCCACACTGCCTGCAGAAACTCTTGAGGAAAAATGGGAAGCACCTACCCTGATAATAATCTATGGAATCTAAAATCATTAATATATTCATACATATATAAATATACCCACATCTGAAGACTTATCTGTGGAAGGTTGCATCCGACTCCTGAGGACTCTCCATGGTAAACAATGAACCAACGGAGCTTTACAAGGGAGGTATCAGGAGGAGCAAAATCCCAAGGATGTAGTATAGAGGTAAAATAGTCATGCACTTTTTGAAATAAGGAATATGTACCATATAACATTTCATAGCATAAGACAGGGCAGGTTCCAATTGTTTAAATTGATTTAGCTATGAACTTTTACAGAAAATATCGGCATTAATACCTTACATTTGGTGCATATTCAATAACTGTTGGATTTGGAGATCTAATTTAACTTGACCATTTTTACCTCTAAGCTGAAATTATAGTCTCTCCCTTTAGGCAGCATCTATAAAATTTGCCTAAATACTAAGGTCCATCTTTTAGTTCATTAAAAAATAAAACTTTATCTAAATCTAATAACTCACAATAAAATTGAAAATTATGCTTATTCTTATTAGAATGACTGAAAAATGTTTCAGATTAAATTTGTCAGACAACGTGTTAAACGATACAGATATTTGTGGTTGAAAGTAAATTTATAAGCAGTAGTATTTATGTATGTTCATGTATATTGCCTGGGTTGTCTAAAAAATTATATATGCTACATAGATAAATAGATTATAGATAGATAGATAGATAGATAGATAGATAGATAGATAGATAGACAGACAGACACATAGGTAGAAGAACTGGCCAGCCTAGAAATCTGCAAAGTTGATCCCATAATTTTAAAGCCACGTTGTAAGAGAATTCTCTGTTATTTGAAGTAAGAACAGACTTTCTTCTGATGAGACCATCAACTGATTGAACAAGACCCAGTCACAAGGGGGAAGGCAGTCTGTTTCACTCAGTATTCAAATTTAAATACTGATCTCATCCCCTAAACCAACCTTATAGAAAGACCCAGCCAAGTTAGACATAGTACTAACCATCACTCTTTTCCTACAGCTTAAAACTTCTTATGTTAGAAACTTAATATTGGAAGTCATGTTTTAGTGATAGTTAGAGATGAAGTCTATTTAACTAGGATTAGGTAAAGTCATTAGGATGAGGACATTATAAGAAGAGGGAGAGAGGCAAGCATATTTTCTCATCTCTCCTGTGTTATGGTATCCACTCTCTTTAAATACAGTAAGAAAATCCTCACTAGACACTGGCACCATATTCTTACAAGACCCAGAAGCATAAGGCAAATTAACTTCTTGCTATAACTTGGCAATGAAATCTCCCCCACAGGCTGTGTGTGTGCTTGACCCCCAGCTTCGGATGCTATTTTGGGAGGATCTGAATCCCAGCTGGAAGAAGGGGGTCATCAGGGACATGCTGATTCCTAGGTTCAGAAACTTCCTTACTCTTTGTTTCTTGGCTTTTGTGAAATGAGTATTTCCCCTTCCTCAACACCACTACCAGCACTCTGTCTCATCACAGGCCCAGAATCCACAGTGTCAAGGACTGTGGACTGAAAGGCCTGAAACTTTGACACAAAATTCAATCCTTCTTCCTTTAAGTTGACCTCTCAGACATTTTTTTTTTTTTTTTTTTTTTTTTTTTTTTTGGTCACAGCCGTACAAAAGCAACATGACTATTCTTTATGCATTGCTCAGTGTTTTCTTATAGTGTTTTGATAAAGCATAAAAAATACCTTTGGTGATGAATTTTCACCAAGTTTTGGTACAGAATTATCACCAAAGATGGGCCCATTAGTAAAAATTGGAGAAAATTTCTCTCTTTAGATTTGGAGGCATTATAAGCTACTATCTAATATCTAATATAGCCTAATGTCAAGGAACTCCCAAGGGGCTGTATTGAAATACTGTTCCTAGCACTTATAAGTTATGTTGCTTAGGCATACTAATAGCTTCTTAGGCCTCATCTGCTTTATCTACTACATTGTACAACACTATAATAGACTCTGACTATAATATTTAGAATGATTAAATGAGATGACTTAAGTTTAACAAATCTGTCACACTACTTCTCAATAAACATCAGCTGCTCAGTATTGATCATGATATTGTTACAACCCTGAGTCCTGCTTCTAGGCACCCTGAAATCTCAGAAATGGCCCAATTGCCTTATCTAGAACATTTAGTATCGTCCTGCCCTTGAGAATTGTAGTGGTTACTTAAGTACACACACAGTTTTATTGGTTGTTTATATAGATCGTTTGGTCACAGAGCATTTGCGCGATCAATCTTTGAATAACGTACTAATTCAACCAGACTAGCTTCTGTATTTAGGAGCTCAATGATGGGAAGAAACCCAAAAAGCTCTCACTGGAGTACTTTAGGGAGGTGGACAGGCAGAATCGAGTAGAATCTTAGCTGCTCAATGGCTGTACCAAAGCTGCAATTACTAACCCTTCCCTCCTCAGTAACCCACTGCGGGTAAGGATGGAAACAAGAGAGGTCCTGTCTAGACAAGCTTTTTATTTGACCTCAGGAAGAAAGGTTAGAACTGTGAAACAGGAAGTGCCTTCTAGACTAGTCGTGTGTAAGCGAAATGTTTAGTCTTAGTAGGTTCATCCCTTAGGTACTGTTTGATTGGTTGATTGACTTGATGCAGGATCTCTTATTGGCCTGGAATTCACCAAGTGGGCCTGGCTGCCTGGTTAGTGAGCCCCAGGGCTCACTTGTCTCTATCTGGAGCTTCTGTTTTGCTTTTTGTTGGTTGGTTGGTTTGGTTTTGGTTTGAGTTTGTTCTGGCTTAGTTTAGTTTGGCTTGTTTGTTTGTTTGTTTGTTTCATGTGGGCTGTTGGGAATCAAACTGAACATCTTGTTGGGGTCACAAGCTACACACTAATCCTCCTGAATGTTTGACAGAAGATGGCTTCACAACATTCCTATTTAACCCATACACCACCGAAAACTGTGATAGTGCTGTGAGGATAAAGGAATTATAACATTGTCTGAACAGTCCACGAATCAAGCTTCCTCTCTCATCTCCCCACGACCCATTCTCTGAAAACTGTCCATGGAGTAGCCCGAACTCTCAAGGTCAAAGTGGATTAATACCCATTTTCTTTCATATCCCTTTTTTTCCCTCTGCTTCTATTCTCATCATGGATTGCTTCTTCCAGAACCCAGAGTCTTTTCAAAATCAGTCACCTCCACTTCCTGGCAAAGTTTAGATGCACCCCCAACCCCCAACACACACCCCAGCGTCCTCTTGCCCTCTGTTCTCTTTCATCCCTCTCTGGGTTAGCACTTTCTAACTCCCCCAACCAATAAAGGAGTTTAAACATTTAAATGTTAGTTTTAAACTGCATTTAAAGAATTAACCCATTTTGCCCCTCGCTGCTCTAAACCACGGGGTGCCAACCGGACTTTAATTGCTTTCTTCTGGTGGGGTTCCAGACAGCTCCTCAGAAGGAAGGAGTGCACATTCCTGGCACCAACTGGCTAATTCAATTTACTTCAACGGCATTAGCCTCTGTCAGAATATTCATGAGCGGGGGAACCAGGACCCGCGGTACATGCAGGAGGCAGCCACTCGGGTTAGGAAAGGCGCGAGGGAGGGGAAGAAGCGGACCGCGCGCTGGTCTTAAAGAACGGTGACCAGGAGGACCAGGCGGCTCTTTTCACCCTCCTGGCAGAGAGCTGAGGGCCGCGGGCATTAGCGGATTTGCTGCTCTTGTCATCAGGTCTTTACTCCCAGCGATCGCGCGGGGAGACTTTGGAAATATCCGAAGGCTGTAAAGCTGTGACACTTTTGACTTGGGGGAAAGGGGGTGGGGCGAGGGCAGAGAGGCGAGCTGAGGCGAAGGGACTCGGCAGGACTCCGGTTCGCCCAATGAAGAAGGCAGCGATGTGAGCTGGACGCCCGCCACTGCGGAGTCTCAACGTCTCTGGAGAGTCGCCGCCCGCAGTGCCAGGTAAAGCTAAGGGCTCCGGTCGGTCCCCATGCATCTGGCCCCAAGCACCAGAGGTCACTGGGAAAGCCAGGTGCACTATGCACGGTCCATCTCTGCGTAGCGCCTTCCCCTCAACTCTCAGCCGCCTAGGGGAGCTCCCTGCCGACCTGGGTTCCACTTCCTGGGACTTTTAGGGGACTGGGTGCAGGAAGAGATATACTCAGCTAGTGGAATGCTCTGTGTGTAGGAAAGCTGCTGAGCAACGGGATAGCCCGGCAGGTGGAAGGTGCTGCGCACTGGAATGTGCTCGCCGGGTGATGGTGACATGGGCAGCGCGGGGTGCCAGGGCGCTTGACCCTTCGCTTCCCTTGAGGTCAGCAGCATCTTCATACTGCCAAGGGAGAGGGTGCCCGAATCCTCAACGAGGTAGTTGTGCTCGGAGCAAAGGATGTGAGGCACCCACCGACTGATCCTGGCTCTGGGATGCGAGGCGGCCCCCTCAACAAAGCTCAGCGGTGGGAGGAGAATGTAGTGTGGTGGTGACTCTCGTCCCTGCCACCTGCCGGACATCACCAACTCCCCGGATTTCCTGTCTACCAGTCCTGGCAATCCCTGCGAAAGCTCTGAATTGAGCCCAAGTGGTTTGATATCTGCTTGTCCTGGTGGTGATGTTTGGACAGAGCCCAGAGGTGTTGCGGGGAGTAAGGGAAGTCAGATAAGGTGAAACGTTCAGATCTACGAAGAAAACGCCTCCACGATGTCCTGACCTGTCCTTAGCACTAAGACTGTTAGCTGGCCTCCAAGCTGTGGCAACTAAATATGGGGGGGTGGGGGGCAGCTTCAAGGCAAGGCCAGAGTCCTTTAGTTTTTTCCAAGCTGAGCCTATGTATGGAGGAGGAAATAGGGCTGGAACCCTGGCATGTAAGAACAGGGGAGTTAACCACTGGGTAGATTCAGAGTTTACTGTGAAATCAAAATGATTATTACTATTAATGTTGTTTTTAACATGCTTGAACATCAGGAAGGATTGGAGTTTGGGGCGTTGATAATAGCATGGAAATTGAGTCTGTAACCGCTTGCTTTCCCTCACATAATGTAAACAGACTTCCTCTAGTCTCTGATTTGTCTCCATCAAAGAAAACAAATGCCTCAGAATTGTGGTGGGACCTGGCTGGGGACTGTGGACTGTATCTAGCTGAGAACAACACAAACAACAGAAAGTCTTAACAGTAACGCAAGGCACTGATTCCCTATCCACTCTCCTTCCTGTCTCTTCTCAAGGTGGAGATAGAGCCACACTGGACTCCACACTTGACACAGCTTTCCCTTCTGCTGCCTGGGCTGGTCTCTCGCTTGCAGTTGCAGAACCCCTATAGCCTTTTGAATGTGCTTCCTGGCATGGGCAACCTTCCCTTTTTAGTTTTAGGAGGAAGCCTCAAGGATACCTGAGGTTGGTTGCTACCCTCTTGGCTTAGCCCTTGGTCAGCTCTGTTCCAGGGCACAGGCTTTGGCCCTGCTGATGAAGCAGAAAACAAGGCAGGAATATGGAAGTCCTGGCAGTTACTGTGTGCAGGAGATGAGGTCAAGCCTCTGTGCTGGCCACATCCTTTCCTGCCAGAGAAGAAAGAGAGACAGATGATGTGCAAGTAGGACATAGATAAACTGAAATCAAGCTCCTAGCTAGCTAGGCTGTGGCCACTGACTTTGGGGTGACCTTTACTGTGCTTCTGGTTTCCCCTTTGCCAACGCGCTGAGCAGCCTTTCTGATGGGACTCTATTCACGAGATGGTCTAATTTTGTATTTTAAAAAGTGCTTTGAGCACATTGAGAAAGGACAGTCTATAAAACACGACATGTTTAATGTTCTGTGAAAAGTTTGCTACTGCACAGGTTAAGGAGGTACATTTTTAGCATGTGTGCCATGTGGCAGTGTGACATTAAAATGGAAAAGGAAAGTCCAATCACAAAAATGACTTAGTATTCTTAACATTCTTGCGCATACTTGAAGGAAAAGTATCTTTAATTTGGGGAGAGTTGCTGGGGAATTTAATCAATGTTTGTACTACTGAGCCACTCCCCTTCTACCTTTCTCCTCAGTAAAATTATATGACCCAGTTCTCACCAGAGAGGTATATAACTCTTGTAAGGGCTGGGGGTTGAGAGGAGAGACTTCGGGTTGTTAGGGGAATGTCTGGTAGGGTGTCAAGACTGGGAAGGGAGGCAAGCTGCAGAGCAGTAAAGTGTTCTAGCATGATGAGTGCAACCAGCATTGGTTTTCCTGTGTTCCCTGGTTCACTCCATCAGATGGTGTGAGGGGTCCTTTTGCTACCTCTGTTAGGAAACTTCAGATCAGTGGTTCTCAACCTGTGGTTTACCACCCTTGGTGGATCAAGTGACCCTTTCACGGGGGTTGCCTAAGACCATGGGAAAACAGAGATTTACAATTATAGTTACTAAGTGACAGCAAAATTAATATTACTGTGATCACCGCCACAATAGAAGCAGGTATGTTAAAGGGTTGCAGCGTTAGGAAAGTTGAGGGCCATCACTTTAAATGATGGCAGTGCCTGCTCCTGACTTTGGCACTGCAAGACTGGAACAGGGAAGTATTTACCACCCCAGAGAGAGGACTCAGGAGTCTGTTCTCAGACCCTCATGTGATTCTCAATTTTCCTCTCGTTCTGGAACTTCTCAGTCTACAGCTGCTGACGAATTTAAATAAATAGCTGGACCTCATCAAGAGAGCCACTGAAAAACACTGATGTCTTCTGGTGACAAAGCTATAGAAAGGCCTTTGAGCTAGAAAATTGGGAATTGAAAAACGAAAAAAAAAAACTAACTGATTTCTCTCTACCCATCTAATTCTTACATTCCGCCCCTCCCCCCCACGCATAGTTGTGAGAACTGTTTACTTAGGCACTTTATTTACTTATTTGTACAATCTTGAACTTTTAAATGAGGTTTGTCTAGTAGCAGTCTTGGGAAGGAGGGAAAAATGTACAGAGACACGGAAGGAAGAGCTGCTGTGGCCAGGACATAAATCAGCCAGGATCTATGGGGGGTGATGAGAATAGGTCTTTTCACCCTCAAAAAAAAAAAAAAAAAGAAGAAGTCCACTTTGGAAGAAGAAGTGTGATTATTGGGATTGCAGCCTGAAACTCAGGCAGCTGATGCCGAGAGGAGCCAAAGGGTGGTTCTTCTTAGTTTAGAGACAGCAAGACAGCCTCTGCCAAAGGCGGCTGTAAACACGGGATAAAGATTTCTTTGTGAGGTGGTGTGACTGGAATAATTACATCTAACTGTCCATTCCAACCTGCAGTGCTGCAATCAGGGCTGCAAAGCAACAAAAATAAGAGCAACTGGGGACATAAGAAAGTGGCATTTACTACTTTCATTTGCCCTTTTTTTACTTCATGGTGGCACTTGGTAGTGGTTGGAGTGGAAAGAGTAGAGAGCTGAGCCATCACTCTGTCTCCCCCCTTCTGTTCTGTTTTGACTGGGGACAAGATTTTGCATATCTTAAAGCCAGCATATGATGCTATATTAAGAATGATTGTGTTCAATACCTCCAATATTAATTAGTGAAATATTAGGCTTTACTTTCATTGTCAATGCAATCAAAATATATAAAAATGTTACCAGACTCTTGTTCTTTTTCAACACTTTTCACAGGCATTTAAAGTTCAAGGAGAAAAATTTCCATTCTTAATACTTATTAATTTTCTCCTTTGAAGTAAATTTCACACAATGACTAATGCTGTATATTTCATCAAAGATATACCCTCCTCTCTATTTACATCTGCAATTTAAAGACAAAAGAAAATGTATTTTGAATGACCAAGGCTATTTAAGTAACTGAGCATTTGTAGTTATTAGAGGCTTAATAGACAGAAGTTGGGACCACAGATGGTAGGGGACCCTTAGTGTTCAAGACAGACAAGTGGAAACGCATGTATTCATCAGAGAGCTTACTCCCACAATCCTAATATTGGCATAGAATATGGATCGATGTTGTTTCTGCTTGAATTGAAAATGGACTATCTTTAAGTGTCAGTGTTAAGTATAATTGTTCTGGGAATAAAAAGCATTGTTATAGAGAAAGCATAATGAAGTAAGATAAGGTCATGCAGTCTTGTGGAGAGAAATACGCAATTTCCCTTAGATATTCATCTTGTCTCTTTGTTTAAGAAGGATGACAGTTTCTTTGATAACCTTTAGGGGTTTTATCCACTATGAATCAAAAGGTACCACAAAGGCAGAACACTTGCTAGATGTTACAAAATGTAAATGGTTCAAAATATAGAACTATCTAACTCTTAGCAGGAAAAAAATCTATTTCACGAAATGCACTTTCTATAGCAATTAAAAATAGAAAGTCACATTGCCACATTAAGTTATGGCAACAACCCATTTTAAAGAGAAATTTAGTCTTTTCACATTTAATTGCTATTCATGGCTTGCTGAGTAGTTTTCCAGAATAATCCACCATCTCTTGCTAACAGAGATGGTCTAGTTGAGAACATCCCTAATTACACAAGGACTGACAATTTTAGAACCCTGGGAACACTCTACTTAAAGCATCACTCAAGTACAACACAAAATAAGATTGCCCAACTCACTTCAAAGGATGTCTTAGCATTTAAGAGATCATAAATCAGAGAGCATTGGGTTTCAAGGTATAGCAATGCTCAGTAAAAGAGTAAAGAAGCCACAAGTCTTGACTGCTTTTTAAAACAAATAAAGCTTCTTTAACACCATTCACTTCTAGAATATAAGCATTGGTCCCCTGCAACTGTACCAGTGCCAAAAATGTACACATGGGAGTGGCAAGAAGGTTCAGTGAGTAAAGGTGCTTGCTGCCAAGCCTGATGCTCTAAGTTTGATCCTTGGTTCCACAAGATTGAAAGTGAGACTAGACTTCAGCAACTTATCTGATGTTTATGTATATCTACCATGTAATAAAACATACTTGGAATTCCTGAAATGATGTTTTTTGGGATTTTTGGTTTGGTTTGGTTTGGTTTGGTTTGGTTTGGTTTGGTTTGGTTTGGTTTGGTTTGCAATTTTTAGGATAGTTTGGCAATCTGAGTTTAAAGCATATTCTGGTGAATGTAGTTGTCTCTTAAGAAAAAAGAGACATCTCTTATAAAAGAGATTATAGTTTTAGTTCCTAGCTCCCTTTATAGCATCTAACTAGAATTTTACTTGTAGTCTAATCTTAATAAATATATGATGGTTTTTTTTTTTAATTTTAACAAAGTTTTTATCTTTTGTATTGTGTCAGGATATTATTCAAGTGCAGTACTACTAGGCTATACCCCTAGTCCTTAATTTTTTAAGAAACTTAAAGAGCTAAATTATATTTAAGGTATACAGCAGGATATTATAACACACATAAAAAAGTAGCATCCTTACTTTAGAGAAACAGATGGGCATCCCCATCATCTCATACAGTTGTCCATCTTCCTATGAAAAATCAGCCACCATCTACTCACTAGGCAAAGGCATGCTACACTATGATGCTCTAAAATACTGTCCCCAAGATTGAACTCATTTAGCTTCCACATTTCTATCCTTCACTCTACATCTAGGCATCACCCCCATCCTTGACCCTAATGAGTGATGCTTTTCTTTTTCATTTTACATCTCTCTCCTTTCCCATTTTTACAATTATATAAGTGAGGTCATGCAATATTATTCTTTCTCTGCATAGTGTATTCACTCTGCTGAATGTTCTTCAGGTCCATGCATATATAGTTGAATAATTCACCTCCATATACATGTGCCAGTTTACTCACTCACCTGTAGCTCTGTACCTGGGCTGCTTTTGTACATTGACTGCTGTGACTGGAGCTTCAGTAAGCATGAATGTGAAAGTGCCATTACTCAGTGATGACCTCAGTTCTCTTGGTATTCTCTTGGAAGAAAGACTCAGGGATATGTGGTGGCCCCATTTGGCTTCTTTAGTAAGTTCCATGTTGTTTTGCATGATGGCTATTTTACTCTACATTTCTGCCAGTAATGTACAAGGATTCCTACTTATCCACACCCTCATGAACATTTATTACTTCTTGTAATTTTCAGAAATCTATAATAGATCTGAAGTTATATAGTGATTTTGATAGTCATTTCTCTGATGAATAGAGATGTTGAACACCTTTTCACCATTTGATGTACTTGTTGGCTTTTTTTTCCTCTTTAGAAAGATGTCTCTTCAAATCCTCTGCTTGTTTGTTTAATTTCAGTCATATGATTTCATGTTAGGTTCTTCATTATTCTTGGACACTAACCCCTAGTCTGACATGTGGTTTTCAAATCTTATCTCCCATACTGTAGGCTCCCCTTTCATTCCAGTGATGGATTCTTTTATGTGAAGACTTTTTAGTTTTGATGATTTTCTATAATGGAAGTAAGATTTAGTCAATGGTATGGTCAAGTTAGATGTATTCACTCTACTTAAACCTAAATTCCCTAATGGTCTTGGTTATATTTTCAAACAAGCAAGATGTTCTCAATTGTAGTAATTATTGCTAATGTTATATAATGGACATGGGGTAGACAGGAAAATAGGAAATCTTCAAGTTAAATACTTTTATATGTATTTTTAAATTTTAGCTCAGATACCGAATGTGCTTATAATCACATAAGCTACCTGAAACATGCAGTATCTCTCTGTAATAAAGGAGATACTATCTTTTGATCGTTTTTTCAGTTGTCAGGCACCTATGTTTTAAGTACTGAGCCCTAATCAGACCAATTATTACTAAATTTCTGCATGATCTTCTTGTATCACCTAATTATGGGGTAATTAATAAAAGGAGTACCTTTTCCATGACAAGGGCTATATCTGATGGTCACACAAGTTTTTCTGACACATAGCTAAATGTCAGGCTCAACTTTGAAACAGCAGCCCTGCTTACAACATCTAGAGGCACCAGAAAAACTCAAGTCATTAGACTTAGGTATACTCACATGATAAATCTGTGACCAATACCCTTCTATACACCTTCTCTAGCACTGCCTTCCAGTAAGCTAAGCTGCCTTATCCTTCCAAACTAAGGTAGAAAATTAGATACTTCTGAGGACCTAAAATGTCTGTAAGTAAATTATATCCTGTGTTTCCCAGAAAACATACATAGTATGATATATTGGCACAACTGGGATTCAGAAGTCATGAGAAAGTCTAGGGTGAATTAGCATGAAGATTCAGTTACTTCTTGTTTCCAGAGAAGGGTGTTTACTAGGTTGTGGTCAAAGTTGCACAGAAAAAATGTGAAGTACAGCCTCTTTACCCTCTGCTTGACGTCTTAGGGAAATCAAATTCTGATTTCCATTTTCTACCAATAATTTAAAAGATAGCTTAGCAAATAGACTTATAATTTATTGAGTAGATATCTTTTAAGTATACCTAAGTCTAAATATATTAGGTAAACTTATTTTAAAATATATGAATAAAACTAGTAATATAGTTCCCTAAAAGAATCGTGTATTTTATTTCATATCCACAATTACTTCATTTGATGAAATCAATGTTTATTGAATATTTGTCAAATATAAATAAAAAGCCAAGCTGGGCAGTGGTGGCATACACCTGTAATCCCAACAGTTGGGAGGCAGAGGCAGGTGAATTTCTGAGTTCAAGGCCAGCCTGGTCTACAGAATGAGTTCCAAGACAGCCAGGACTATACAGAGAAACCCTGTCTCGAAAAAAACAATAAATAAAAATAAATAAAGAAAGAAATAAAGAAATAAGCCAAACTTTATGTATTATAAATGGTTGATTTGGTTATCATAATTTATTTATAAACCAACAGATATAATTTATTTATAAACCAACAGAAATAATTCAATAATTTTCTGATAAATTGGTTAAATGAATTTCACTTAAAAGAAACTTTATTTTGATTTGTAAAAGCTTTTTATTTATTTAAAATTTCTCATATAATATCTTTTGATTGCGTTTTCTACTCCCCCAGGTCCTCTCATCCCCTCCTTATTTCCCTAACCACTCAACTTCATGTTCAGTCTTTCTCAAAATCAAAACAAAAGAGAAAATCAAAATTAAACAAGCAACAACAAAACGAGTAAGACAAAAAATAAAGTTCAAATGAAACAAAAATTCCACAAAATGCTCTGGCACTTGTTTGTGTTGCTCAACTTCTGTAGATGGAGCCTACCTCAGAATGGGTAGACATACCGTGTGACATTTCATTACAGAAAACTGTTTTTCCCTTTCCTAGCAGGCATCAATTTCTCATAGCTTCTTGGTTAAGGCTGGAACTTCATTGTCTCCATTTCCGCTCTTCAGTGTTGGAATTTTGTCTGGCTTCACCCTGTGCAGGTCTTGGGCAGACAGCCACAGTCTCTGTGAGTTGATATGTGCATCAGTCCTACCTGTGCCTGGAAGAAAACATTGTCATCTATCACCTCTGGCTCACATAATCATTCTGCCTCTTCTTCAGCATAGATCCCTGAGGCTCATAAGGAAGGGCTTGGGTGAAGACATATGCTTAGAACTAAATGAGTATCTGTGTTAATTACCACTGCAAGAAGAAGCTTGGTGAATGATAAGTGATATACTTATCTATGAGTATAACATTATGTCACTAGGGGTCATTTTATTGCTGTTTCTTTAGCAAAATAATAATAATAACATCTTTGCCTTTAGGCCTTTGTACTATCTAATTTTAGGTTACTGGGCATCTTAACAGTGTCGAGTATGGGCTTCATCTCATATGGTAGGTCTTAAGTCTACGCTACTGTAAAATGATTGTTTACTTTCATCATACTTCTGCCACTATGACACCAGTGTGTCTCACAGGAAGGTCACTGTGTAGGTCACAGGGTGGTAGCTAGGAGATATTGATACTGTAAAGGAAATTCCAGTACCATGAATCCTGGCTACGAAGGCTAACGGTTTAAGTTACATACCAGCTCAACTTCTATAATTCTATTAAGATCTGTGAAGATGCTTTGTTATTTAAATTTGGAAGATTATTATCAGTCTGTTATGTTTATCAAAAGATATGTGAATACTAGTCCTTGTATCTAAGGAAATTTTGGTCATGAAACTTTCTCTTGACAATTCTGTTTAATGACCTATGGAAAGACCAAGTAAAACTGATAAGCGTGAAAAAAAATTTCTGTGTTCATTCCATGAACAAATTTAAACATTCTCTTATATTTTTGCCATTTTATATATTGGATCAGAGCACTGCAGGTAGGGTAACTAATAGACAATAAGAATTTAGTCTCCACAGACTTAAAAACTGGAACTCTGACGTCAGGATGACAGCATGTTAGATTCTGCTAAGGGTTGCAGATCATTGTCTTCTTCTTGTATTCCTCCACTATTAAAAAGAAGTACTTTCCAGAGATTCTTATATAGAAGAATTAATACCATGCAGAAGAGTCCCTCCTTTGTGATACAGTTACCACCCAAGACCTTTACTCTGAATACAGCACACAGAGGAAGATGAAATTTCAGCTTGGGAATTATAAGGTCCATAAACATTTGGCCCATTGCCTTAACCCATCAGATTTTAATGAAATACACAATATCATTTCTGAGCTTTCTCCTTTGCAAATGCCTTGAGTTGATATAGCAGAGGCTTTAGTTGGTGTACAAATTTGCAAAATCATCATCATTACATCATCAAAAGTAAGTTACTGGTCTGAGTCATGTAGACTTTGGGGATAACTGAATAAGAATGAACATCTTTGGATAAAATTTCTAAAAATTAGCAAGGTTTCTCAAGAATATTCATAGCTAAATATTAAGTAACATTATTGTGTTGTCATGTTTATCAAATTCTGTGTGAAACAATTTATATCTGGTGACCAAGTATATCTCTGTTGACATTTCAGTTTTGAAGTGTTTCAGTTGCTTTACCTATAACTTAGCCTACACACTCAACTATAGGATATTGGAAGCATTTATTTCGGTCTAAAAATATGAGTCATACTCACTTCTGGAAATAAAAACCTTGAGTAGTCATTTGAAAATTAATCCATTTGGCAGTTCAGCATCTCATCTTGGTGGACTATTTCAGGAAGCAAGGTATAGAGGACATCATGTCATTTCTGGAGCTGGCTGACATTGGGCAACCAAATTGAACAGTGTTGTTTCTTTAAACACACAAGAAATGTAACATAGGAGTGCTATGTACTTCTTTGGTAGTTCTAAATATTATATCATGTCAAACTAAAATGTATGATGCCAAGCAAGAAAGAAAATACAACAATAACAATCATCATCTAATTAGTCCATTACTTCTGGTCCGAATGATGAGTTGAGAGTCTTCTATAATCGTCTCAGTAGTCTTCTGTCCATGATATTATCATACTACACACTCTGAAACAAAGGCACAAGAGAGTGTTCAATGTAGGCATGTTTCCAACTCAAGACCCAAGGCCCAACATCATCAAACTACTTATTTGCACTGCCTCCTTCTAGCAATGGTTCTCAAAGCCCCATTGCTGCCCATGTCTCACCCCAGTAATTTTATGGTAGAATACCTTTGTACTAGAGAGCATGTAACAGCATCCCTGTATATTTGCTAATAATACCATACCACTTGGGACAATCAAAATTGCCTGCGATCATTGCCAAATGTTCCCAATGGTTCAAAACAACACTGGTTAAGAGATATTCCTTGCTTGCATATTAAATACATAAAGTTTTCAATCTGAGGTGGAGGTATCTAATTTGCAAATCCTAAGTATTTTTGTAGCTATACTAAACACATTATATATTTGTAAAAATAATTAGATGATTCTTTGGAGGAAAGTGATTGTCAACATGTCTTCATTAAAACCAAGTCTCTCCCAAATAAGCTCATAACATTGACTAGGAGATTTCTGAGACTGTCAGGGTCTACCAACAATGACAGGAAAATTGTTGAAAAACATTGAATGACAGTTTTCTCCAAACTAATTAATAGATGATCTAATAGAAATTTATAGGAAAACAACTTTATATTTCCTGAGGGCAATATCTGCCAAAATGCTAAACACCTTTTTTTCAATGATAGTAATGGAGCCCAGGACCCTGTTAATGCTACTGACACTCTACCTCGGGTTTCCAGACCTACCTCTTTTTTTTTTTTATTTGAACCAGAGTCTCAATATGTTATATGTTAGCCTAGGTTAGTCGGAAACTCTCAACCCTCCTGCCTCTGCTTCACAAATGCTATTCAGTAAATTATTTGTTTTTGGATTTTAATACTGAGGATCCCATGTGCTTTATCACTGCCATCTCTCCCACAAGGTGGGATGGAACCCAGAGTCTCATGCATCCTAGGTAGGCACCACCATTGAACTATACCATCAGTCTTTTGGAATACATAGTTCTTCAATAAATCAATGAAATCTTGGTACAGTGTTTCAATGCCCTGTTGTAGGCTCTTGTCAGAACTTGTCATGTATTGCATTTTACTTTCATTGGTGCCTTTTTTCTTTTTCCTTTTTTTAAAATTTATTTTTTATTAGATATTTTCTTTATTTACATTTCAAATGATATCCCCTTTCCAGGATTCCCCTCCAAAAAAAAATAAAAATAAAAAAACCCTATTCCCTTCCCCTTCCCCCTGCTCACCAACCCACCCTCTCCCTCTTCCTGGCTCTGGTATTCCCCTACACTGGGGCATAGAACCTTCACAGGGCCAAGGGCCTCTTCACCCATTGATGACTGACTAGGCCATCCTCTGCTACATATGCAGCTGGGGCCATGAGTCCCCACCATGTGTACTCTTTGGTTGGTCCTTTAGTCTCTGGGAGTTCTGAGGGTACTAGTTACTTCATATTGTTGTTCCCCCTAAGGGGAACTCCTTCAGCTCCAGGGTCCTTTCTCTAGCTCCTTCTTTGGGGACTCTATACTCAGTCCAATGGATGGCTGTGAGCCTCTACTTCTGTATTAGTCAGACACTGTCAGAGCCTCTTAGGAGACAGCTATATCAGGTGCTTGTCAGCCAGCACTTGCTGGCATCCACATAGTGTCTGGATTTGATGACTGAATGTGGGAAGGATTCCCAGGTAGGGGGGCAGTCTCTGGATTGTCCTTCCTTCAGTCTCTGCTCAATACTTTGTCTCTGCAACTCCTTCCATGGGCATTTTGTCCCCCTTCTAAGAAGGATAGAAATATCTACCCTTTGGCTTTCCTTCTAATTGAGTTTCTTGTGGTTTGTGAATTGTATCTTGGATATTCCAAGCTTCTGGGCTAATATCCACTTATCAGTGAGTGCATTCTATTCTTTTGTGATTGGGTTACCTCACTCAGGGTAATATTCTCCAGATCCACTCAATTCCCTAAGAATTTCATAAATTCAATTTTTTAATAGCTGAGTAGTACTCCATTGTGTAAATGTACCACATTTTCTGTATCCTTTCCTCTGTTGAAGGACATCTGGATTATTTCCAGTTTCTGGTTATTATGAATAAGGCTGCTATGAACATAGTATAGTGAAGCATGTGTCCTTATTACATGTTGCAGCATCTTCTGGGTATATGCCCAGGAGTGGTATAGCTGGTATCATATTTGTGCACATTATTGTGTTACAATCATCATTACGATTTCTGTGAAACCAGAATGCTAATATGCTAGATAAAGATGTAGGATTATAGAGGCATGTGCTATACTTAAGAAGATGAAATGTAAGACAGCCACCTGCCAATGAGGAAAACAAACTGCAACCACATGGAAATTGAAGGACATATAAATTCCACTCAGCTGCAGAGGAAATTTTCATACTCAAGCCACAAGATACCTGTTTATTTCTTATTTCCAAAGATGAGCTACCCTGTTCTTGTTTGGACAAGGTGTGCTTGCTATGAGCTGTTACACTCTTCATATTCTTCTTGAGTCATGGTTATGGAAATGACCACTGGGAAGGGCCTTACAACATGTTGTTCAGATGAGAAATGGTTGAAGGTCTTTGAATGGAAAACCTGATATACAGCGCACTGTAAAGGACCAAAATAGGCATTTTCAAGTATCAGGGATCTACTCATTTAAAAAAGAAAACCCGCCGGGCAGTGGTGGCGCATGCCTTTAATCTCAGCACTTGGGAGGCAGAGGCAGGCAGATTTCTGAGTTCGAGGCCAGCCTGGTCTACAGAGTGAGTACCAGGACAGTCAGGGCTACATAGAGAAACCCTGTCTCAAAAAACCAAAAAAACAAAAAACAAAAAACAACAAAAAAAACACTCATTCTGTATTCCCTTGTAGGCTTGAACCAGGGTCACTGAACAAAAAATGCTTGGAAGCATATTTTATCTCAACACAATGATGAACTTGCTAATGATGAATGGTTCTGAGCTAGAAAGTAGAGAGGTGGCAACAGACTCTGAGGGTACACACATTGAGAAGGGAGATGGGCCAGAAATTTCCAAATCACTTTTTGGTACCAAATGTGTTTGAATATTTTTTGCCTTAGATGGCATTGATGACCTTGTAATCTACTTTTAAAATTTTGTAGAGAAAAACAGTATCTATTACTTTCTTCAGTCTACATATTCAATTATTGGGGAGAAGTGTAATAGAGTAAGCAGGAAGGAGAGCCTTACCAAGTGCTACCTAGAATAAGGATCTCTCAGCAATGCCAACCACTGTAAAAAGCACTTCATCAGCTAGATCTCATCTACTCTTGAGAAGAACTCCATGAAGGTTTGGAGAGACAGCTCAGTGGGTAAGGAACTGACACACATAGCCTTAGCTTAAACCCCAGTACTCACATAAAGTCAGATGTAGTTGTGAGCATCTGCGATCCCAGAACAATAATGGAAAGACTGTAGGCAGAGACAGAGTCCCTACAAGTTTTCAGATAAGCTAGCTTGACATAGTTGGTAGAAAGAGTCGCAGAAGACCCTTTTTGAAGTAAAATAGAAAGCAACACATTGTTCTCTGTCTCCTCCACATTTACTTCATCATTGCGCTGAGATAAAATATGCTTCCAAGCACTTTCTGTTCAGTGACTCTAGTTCAGGCCTGCAAGGGAATGCAGAATAAATGGATTTTCATTTTTCAATGAATAGGTCCCTGATACTTGAAGAAGCCTACTTTTGTCAATTTAGTCAGGTGTATGTCAGGTTTTCCATTTGACGACTCACAACCATTTCTCATCTGAAAAACATGTATGCTGTGGTACATACATGCATCTGTCTTTACACAAACATATACATAACTCACGCATACACTTATGGAAAAAGAGAACAAGACAGTCACAGAGGAGTTAAGCCACTTTCTCAAGAGCTCACAACTAATGACTCTAGCCTTATTAATTGAATCTGATTCTGCCTGAAACTAAAGTCGCTTGTCAACTACTACAGTATACTACCTCATCTGTTCAGCAGAGATGCAAGATCTTATTTGAAATGTTGGCAATTTCCAGAGTTTGAGACATATGGCTACTTATGCAAATACTCAAACATCTTCCAAAGCCTAAAATACATCATTTCAAAAATTGTTTGTTATTTTCTATTACAAATGATATTGCTCCAGTTAAACAGCTCAATCTGCTAAGTAAATGAGCAAAAAAAAAAAGTTTTTGAAACTGGCCATTGGTAGTGCACACCTTTAATCCCAACACTTGGGAGGCAGAGTCAGGTGGATTTCTGAGTTTGAGGCCAGCCTGGTCTACAGAGTGAGTTCCAGGACAGCTAGAGCTATACAGAGAAACCCTGTCTCGAAAAATTAAAAATAAAAAAAAAAGCAAACAAACAAAAAAGGGTTTTGGTGCTTATTTAAATGTCTATAAAGGAAAAAGGAATGGCATTTTTGATGCAGTCCTGAAAACCTGGAGTAGAGAAGGCCTCTAAGCTGCAAAGCACATGAAACAAGATTAATTACTTTCATTAGTACAAACCCAGGAAATCCTGGCAGTCATCCTGTTGGTGTGTACTATGTCATTATATATCTTTCTCTCTTTTGATCATGACTGTCATATTGGGTTATTTTATATTTGATGATTTTCTTATTGCATATCTCAAAAGGTAAACATTTTAAGAGCAATTGTTTCACAGGTTGGGGAGATGGCACAGTCAGTGAAGTACTTGCTATGTCACTCTGAGGACCTGAGGTCAATCATTCAGAACCCATATAAAAAGCCAACAAAGTGGCCTTCCCCTGGAATCCTAGCACTTTGGCTCTGAGGCATGAGGATTTCTGGGCCAGCCATTCTAACCAATCAGTGAGCTTCAGATTCATGCACTGAAAGTTTTGAAATTTTGGTTTCAAAACAAAGAAACAAAAACCCAGAAATATAAGAATGTATTTTTGTTTTAATTCCAGGTATAGGAATGTGGGGTTACTTTGGACTGTCTTCAGCAGCTGACCATGATTTGTCTTGTGCTCTAGCAGAGATGTAGTTATGCAATTGTGAGACATGTGGAATTCTTCAAATGTTTCAGAGCATATATAAATGTTAGAGTCCAGAGAGGCAGGGTTAGTGGTTGGTTGTTGCTTTGTTTTGGCAAGGGTGGTGGCGGGAGGTGGGAAGCTGCGGTTTGTTAGTAGTCATGATCAAAGAAGAAAGAAATTAGATTCAAGGATCTGTCTGTCTGTCCATCTGTCTGTCCGTCTGTCTGTCTGTCTGTCTGTCTGTCTGTCTGTCTGTCTGTCTCTCCTATGTAACGATAGGGATTAAACCTGAGGCAGGGCATGCAAATAAGAAACAAGAACAAAGAAATTAGGTTCACAAATATCTATCTCTCTTTCCTCTATCCTTTCTCTCCTACCCAGTGAAAGGGGGTGAAACTGGGGTAGGGGTAGAGTAGGAAAAAGAATAACCCACAAGTAGCAAAGACTTGCTATAGAACCCTATCTCAAAAAATAAGATGAAGAGCACTAGTGGAGGATACCAACATGAAGTCCACCTGCATATGCACCCACACCTACACACAGGAACATGTACACGGAAATACAGGGACAATTGCTGTTTCTGTCTTTATTATTTGTACTCCAAAATAAATAAATAAATAAAAATCTTCTGACGTAAATGCTTCAGTTTATTCTCCCTGCAAGCTCAGGATCTGGCTACCTTTGAGCTAGTGTAGGGTTAAAGATAGCTTCTACTTTGAAGATGGAATCTAGTGACTTCTTCAGCAACACTGTTTCCTACACACCATTCCAGGTGATAATCTGCAAAAGACTTAAAATGCAGTTTGGCATTTGCCTTCTAAAGCTACTGCTCCTTTGGTACTTACAGGCTTATGAATGTTTATGAAAGTTTGTAATTCTATTTTTATCACTCTTGCAAAGCATCTGTGCACTTGCAAGCAGGGCTGTGGTGTTTATCATACGACTCAAAATGGAATCCTATTCAACTCTCTGTGGGGTGATTGTTTTGCTAAAAGTCAGGAGGCTTTGCAGTGTCTGGGGTTTGGGAAGCTGCAGGGAAGCCCATTTCTTTATCCGCCTATAATCAGGGTCATCTCTGTTAATGGGATGGCTTGGTGCTAGATGCTCTTAGCAGCCTGCCCCAGCACAAGTCAGAAATCACTGATGTGGCGAGCCTCTTACCTTTGCAGATGCTCATCAGGGTACCATTTCCCTAAGTCGAGTGTGGTTCGAAGAACTTTTCTGTGACTCTGTGTAAATGAGTGGCGATTAGAAAGCTGATGTTTTATGCACAACTCTCCCTTTGGGTTTTAGGTTATTTCATGCGGGAAACCTTTATAGAAAGATTGTTCTCAATATACTTCATGATGGTGGGTATTATCAATCAGAACCCAGACATCTCCATAATAAAGCACAGGAAATATCTCTACAGCTATAAAATTTACAGAACATGGCAAATGAGCCCAGAAAAGCAACCCTTGAATCTTATACAGTCTCCTCTGAATGGAGGGTTTGATTGCCTATTTGGGGGATTTGGGCAGAATAGAATAGGATTAACATGAAAAGAAAATAAAGATACTTTCCTCTCTAGATTCACCAAACCTAACACCAAAAAGGTTATGAGGATGTGAAAAAATGTATAGACACATACTATTGTTCAACCTGTGTTCCAAATTTCTTGCTTTGGTGCAACTCACGACCATCTCTACCCTCACTCAGAATTCTGAAACATGGAGGTGATCTTAAACAATAACTCTCTGGGAATGCCACTGGTTATCCTATGTATTCAAATACCACTGGCTAAGCTCTTTTAATAACTCGAGAAGGAAATATATATATATATATATGAAAAAGAATGACTACTATGTCATAGCCTTATACATGTGAAAACAGGGAAGTATGCCATTGCTACAGGTTGTTTTGTATTATATTAGACACCTTTAAACTAAAAGGATCTCTACTTTCCCTTCTCCAACCTCCACTCACTATTAATGTCCTACAGAGGACCCCCAAGATAACTCTGAAATATCTCTCACATTTAGTGTTGGGTAGAACTTAAGCCAAAGTGAATGGACCAAAAATAAGTCATACTTATTGAAAAGTCATAACCATATTGAACAATAAATAATTTATGGAAAGAACTCAGAAAAAAATTGTTGTTGAAAAAAATTGAAAAGTGTAGCTCTTGACATGTGTTCTTTATTTATGAGTGTAAGTAAAGTTTTTCAAGGAACACAAAAGTACTAAAATAAAATGTACTTTTCTCTTTGAATCTACCAAAAAGGGGAAATCTAGGTAGCTCTGAGGTTAATTACATAGTTTGATTCAATAATCATTATCTACACTAATTGAGAGAGCAGAAGATTTCAGAAATAGTATGTGAAAATATAAATGATTCAAACAGATCTATAGCTGATTAAGGAAATGTTTTAGTGAATTAAGTGTACATCATTATGAGTTCCAGCGACTTTATTTTTCCTAGAGATAAAATAGTCTTATAATTCAGGTCTAAGTACCCAGGTTTGAACACTATTCTTTAAAAAACAAGTTATTCATTCTTTAAGAATTTCACACACGTATAGAGTATATTTTGATCATACCTATGCCTCATTCCTCATTTCTTAGTTTTCCCGGACAGCACCCCACAACAACAACTTTATATCTCTTTTTATTTTGCTTCTTTTCTTTCAACCCATGAAGAAGAGTGCTGCTCAAATGCACTCTTCAAATGTGTGGTGTAGCACCATGTGTTGTAACATGGATACCTTCCAGAGCCACAAGTCAGAAGGAAACCAGAACTCTTTTCTTAACAGTCATCAATGTAAATAAATAGCTCCTCATTTAGGGGCAGGGACTTGTGAACCCTTCTTCCATGCTGTTGGAAAGTTGACTGCCTTGATCTTGTTTGTGCAGGCAGCCATAGAAGCTGAGTTCATGAGTGCACTGACCCTGTCATGTCCAGAAGACATTATTTTGCAGCAGCCTCTCCCATGTTCTGGATCTTACAGTCTCTTTGTTCCCTCTGCATTGTTCTTTGGGGCATGGGAAAAGGAAGTATGATATAGATGTCATATTTCAGTTATTCTCTGAACTTTGATCAGTTATGGATCATTGTATTAAAATCTGTCACCAGTGAGGATGGGGAAAGGAAGATTCTCTGAGGTGTTATGCTGCTTCAAATCATAGGTTCATATGTTTGGTAGCACCAAATTGGTAGAACTGGGAAGAAGTAGGAGGTATGACCTTGTTGGAGGTGTTGAGGATTCAAATGACATCAGCTATTTCCAAGATTTTTATCTTCTCTCTCTGTCTCTCTTTCTCTCTGTTTATCTGTTTGTCTCTGTCTATCTCTCTGTCTCTGTCTGTCTCTGTGTGTGTGTGTGTGTGTGTGTGTGTGTGTGTGTGTGTGTG
>JADRCD010140163.1:0-19860 GCA_019843815.1 Montemys delectorum | reverse complement strand
TACCTCCTCCTCCTCCTCCTCCTCCTCCTCCTCCTCCTCCTCCTTCTTTTTCTTTATTTCTTTTTTTGTTTTTTTGAGACAGGGTTTCTCTGTATAGCCCTGGCTGTCCTGGAACTCATTCTGTAGACCAGGCTGGCCTCAAACTCAGAAATCCACCTGCCTCTGTTCCCAAGTGCTGGGATTAAAGGCATGTGCCACCATTGCTCAGTGAATTTTCCATGGAGAATCCTATGGAAAAGTTCCAAACTCTATTCTAGGATCTGAGGTCAGAATGTCCCATTTCACTTATCTCAGCCTCTGTTAAACTGCCTATTTTATAAAACCCACCCCAGCTAACTGCTTATCTTAGTGTCTGTTAAATGGCTTGCTTCTATGAAGCTTCCTCCAACCCCTCAGGCAGCTGCTGAGACGCCAGGATGTGATTTTTAACCTTCAAAAACCCCAAGCTCTGGACCCTTGTCTCAGCCAGCTGTAATAAAGACTTTCAATTGGCTGCAAACTGTATCTGATTGCATCTCTGGTGTATCTCATTGTTCCATGCACAGTCTTCAAGGGGTGATTGGCTTCTGTTTTGTTTTGTTTTTTTTTTTCTTTTTGTTTTGCCTTGTTTTGTGAAGCTTTAAAGTGCCACAGACAAAATTAGACTGCCTGAAGCCACCCTACCACATTGAGGTCTAAGCTAGACTTGAAGAGGTTGTGTGTTTGGGGAGAAGCAGTTTCCAGCTGTGCTGGGAATCATCAGGACTGTCGTCTCTAGCCTTATAGAGCAAAGAAAAATCTTATTCTAGTACCTAACCTAACCAACAGAATTGTGAGGAACACTAGCAAGAAGGGGTTGATTTTAGACACTGATAGTAATTGGTTATATAGCAGTAGTTAATTGGAACAGAACTGAAAGCTGGAAGAGCAGCACAAGGCAGTCAGTAGTCACTGCACATTTAACACCCAGTTGTTTCATGCTCTGATCCAGCTGGAAGAGAGCCACAGCAGTGCACACGGTTAAAGTTGTATGACTTTATCGAAACCAGGAGTAAGTAGAAGCTAGCTTTCTACTTACCATGGATTAATGAATATATCTCCTCAGATTCAGGGCTCCAGTGCTGTTGTCTGTCCCTGGGAGACTTAGAGATGAACAGTCTCTTATTGTGACCGCACACCTGCAGCTCTCTTGGCTGGCCTGGAGGGGTCAGGCCCAGGGATCATGCCCCATCTCTGCTGATGAAAATTCAGCTGCTATCGATTGGGTAAGCACCGATGCCCTCCCTGGGTCAGGAGAGAAACCCCAACCATAGTTGAGTAAATACAGTATTCTGTTCATTACATCAATTAGGCTGACCCCAGGGGCTCCAGGACCCCTTGGCTCCCCCATTTACAATGACAGCTGCCATGCTAATGAATGCACATTGACATGATAATTAAGCCATTACACAGAATGGGGCTGCCTTGGTAGCTGTCACTTTCTGGAACCAGCTAGAACTGGTAGAGGAGATGAGGACAATTCCAAGGCCACTGTGCAGTGCCTAGGTTGGTCCCTGACTCACTCTCATGACTGGCCCTACTGTAGTACTATAGTAGCTGCTGTTTCTGGGGATGGAGACCGGGATGAGGTGAGGAGGGTGAGACAGGGATGTATGCATCCTAACACTGCCAGTACAGACTTTATCACAAGACATCCCCAAGGGGATGGAGACTGAGAAGAATTCCCTCTTCCTTTGTGGAAGGGGGCGTGGCACCTGTCAATTCAGCAAGTCTTTTTAGCCGGGGGGGTTAGAGGTATGAGGAGGAAGTTTGGAAGAATGAGGACCTCAAAGGCCCATGTCTCGCTTGTATTTGGCACCAGTGGGAAAAGCCAAATGACAATTATTTCAGCATTTTTGGGGGGAGTGACTCCCTTTGTGAGCAGATAGTCACAATATTCAGAAACCGAGTGCCTCAGCCCACCATGACTGACTGAATGTACCCTAGTGTTCAACAGAGCCACTTACAAATGGCAGAGAGCACGGTTGACAGAGGAATCAGTGTGGTTGCTTACAGACATTCTAGAAGGGCTTCCAGACAAAGTCCATATCCATATCATGCTTAGTGACTGCCTAGAGGTAAGGCTGCATGCAGAGAGTGTGCAATATAAATGAAGTAATAAACCTGGGCAGAAAACAAGACTTCCACTCCACTTTATGATATGCGACTCAGCGCACATCTCTCTCCCTGCCAAGCAGTGTATAATAGAGGAACGGATATAAACAGAGATCTAATCAATGCCTGATTCTTTTTCTTTTAAAAGATTTATTTATTTATATGTACGTGAGTACACTGTCACTCTCTTCAGACACACCAGAAGAGGGCATCGGATCCCATTGCAGATGGTTGTGAGCCACCACGTGGTTGCCGGGAATTGAACTGCTTTGGCAGAGCAGTCAGTGCTCTTAATCCCTGAGCCATATCTACAGCCCAATGCCTGATTTGTAAAAATACCTTGTCAGTAAACGGTCGATGAGTTATAAGCTGTCATTGGCATGCTATTCTGTGCAGGGGCGTGTGAAGCTTGCTTTCTATGCCTTGCTCCACGTGCGTACGTTCGTGCTGCCTCCCCTCCTTATGTTAATTCGGTACTGGCTGAGCTGCAATGTGCAGGGTACAAAGGAATCTTGGGTGTGTATTTTACAAGACAGCTACAGAGCGAGTGATAATCTGGAAAGTGTATATGTATGTGTTCATACCAAATCCTGTCAGGCACGAGGGTTCACCGGTGGGCGGGCTAAGTTCCCGACACCTCATTCAAACCTGGGGATTCTAAAGTCACATCTGTGCTTATCAGGGAAGTGCTGTGATTGATTAGATGTGCCTACCACAGACACAGGGATGGGGAGAAACGAGTCTTCAAGCCAGATATTTGTCCTCTGGGATATAGGGAAGGCCTAAGATACTTTCCAGTCCTTTGCTGTGACTTTTAATGAAAAGGGAAAACCACCAGTGTCCACCTCAATACTATGGACAACCAGTATTACAGTTCCCTCCGTGAGCTGCAAGATGGCTTCCTTTCTCTTCTCAACCGCCTATGCTCTCCACTCTTGAAATCTGTTTTCTTTAGAGAGTCACATTCGATTTGTCCAAGCAGCCAGAAAGTCAAACTCCTTGTTAATTAACTCCGCAAACACACAATATCTACTCTGTCCTGGGCTCACTGCACTGCGCTGTGCTTCCTGTAGGTTCTTCACGGTGTGTCTAGTGTTGGTGTGTGCTTCAGTGAGGCAGAGAGAGGTGAGACATTTGTAGACACGTTCCTGCATCTCCTGAGGAGGCACAGCAGCTAGAGAAGCTTAATTTGGTGAGCGTAAGTGCTCTCTGGAATGCCTTGCTATTGCTACCAGGACTGATCCTCTGGGAGTTCTAGCCAGAGGTTTAAAACTGAGTTTTAGGGATTCCTACTCACTCTCAGCCCAGGGATCTCCAGGGATCTAAGATGAGAGATGTTGTGGCAAGAGGACCCCTTTGACCACTGAAATGAATAGAGCCTCTCCTTCTGTCAAGTTTTCAGGTTTTGATAGAATCAGGGCCTTTGTGCATTCTAGCCATGCACTCAACCACAGCTGAGCTCCCGAACCTCTGGAGGTTCTTTCTGCAATGTTGCTAACCAAAGCATGGCTCCTAAACCGGGAACACTCGATTACTTGAGAGCTCAATAGAAACTTGTCTTCTCAGACCTCCTACAGCTGAGTCTGATTGCAGCGAGAAGCTTGGGTGATCCCCAAGCACAGGGCAGCTTGAGAGCCATAGTGTCACCATCCTGCTCATGCTCTGACTTGCTGGGCCCTTCCTAGCAGCCTTTCTGCCACACCCTTTCTCTCCAGTTCTCTTCATACGACTGTAACTATGTTCACCCTTCATCTGTAAGCTTGCATCTCAGGTGTGCTCTCCTGCCTTACTCTGCCGCCCCCATCCTTTCGTGGGAGCAAGAAGCTTCCGCCGCCACACCCAGTGGATCTCATCCCCAAAGCCTCTGCACTTACCCTGATTGTGTCATCATGACCTATGGGTGCCACTGCCTTTATATTCTCTTCAAAGAGACAAAGAGGACTCTGTTGGACAGTGAGGGAGTGGGAGATGTTGAAGAAAAGAAGGGCCTAAAGGGCGGAGGGTGCCTGTGGAGTGGAGCCAGGGGAAGGACAGGACTCTTGCAGGAAGACCTCGGTGGTCAGCTCTCAGCCATAAGTAGCTGCTGCTGTTGAACAGTGACTCTGTGGGTTTCCGCTCTGCTTGATTCTGTTCCATTATTTCAGTTCCTCTCTCTGCAGGTATCCATGAGGTGCCAGTTATGTACCAGTTCCTGTTCTGACTACTGAGGATACAAAGGGATGCCAGGCTAGCTAGACCTGAAATGTCGGGGATACATTTAGTGGTAAGCAGCCATGGAGTTGGAGAAAGGTTGAGGAGAGACCTTGGTGATACCCAGCATAAGCTTTCCCCTATCATGACTAAATGGTCCCTTCTTATAATCGCTGAGGTTTTGAAACAACTGAATTCTAAAGCCACCTAATTCATGAAAGCATTCCATATAAAACAAGCAAAGTGATTAAAGGCCCTTTGTCCTATGCCATCTGCTTCTTGGAAATCATTTAATGAGGCTGTCACAGTCATGAATATGCTATTTGTGTATGCGTGCACACATGACCAACTGCATGCATTTGGAGGCCAAAGAGAAACCTTGGGTATCATTCCTCGATAGAAACCATCCACCTATATTTTTGTGACCATGTCTCTTACTGGCCTGGGTCTCAGTGGGTAGGCTAGGGTGGCTGGCTCTCACCAGGGATCTGCCTCACCACCTTCCCAGCCCTGCAATTATAAATGTTCACCACTGTGCTCAGGTTTTTTACGTATTTATTTTTTTTTCATCTTAAGACTGAACTTAGATCTCATGCTTGCCATTGCTTTACCCACTATTCCATTTTTCTAGCTGCCATTCCCAATGATTTCAAACATGCCATCTCATTGATCTGTCATGATCCTATAAAATTGGTAGCAAGATGAGGGAAGAAATAAGAGTGACACAGTGTCATATAGGCACGTCTGCCTTTGCACACAGGTCTCACCAGGAAATGTCCTCCTGGCCTCGGAATGCACAGAGGGTGGAGGATAGCTACAGGCTGGCAGCACAGAATGCACATTGTTTCAATTAAAGTTTTGGAGCTGGACCAAATTAACTAAATAGGGAATGTGTTGGGGCATGAAGAGGAAGTTCACCTGAACCCCTTCTCTCAGCATAGACTCTTAACAAGCATTGACTGGGATGAATGACAAGAGATTTGGGACAGCCACAATGTTGAAAAGTTCATCCTTGTCCTGGGACCCCACGAACAGCTAACTCCACACTTAAGCCTATCAGGAACACACTGCTGAGTGCTTGGCTTTATTCATCCTCCCCCCCTGTGAGATCCTGGGGACTGTCAAATAAATGACAAGACCCATTCTACAAGTAGACCAGGAGTCTGCAGTGGGGAGGCTGAACTGATTTCCTATCTTATCTCGAGTCATCAGTCTCTCATTCAGCCTTCCACAAACAACTCAATTGTGAGATCTGCACAAGGGGCTGATGGTCCGAGCATCTCTCAGGGCTGTGGTCTATCATGAGTCTCAAAGAATGAGCAAGGAGTGACTTCCCCTGAGGGGAACTTGGTTAGCTGGGCCAGAGCAGCAGAAAGATTAAGTCCCTGAGATGCAGAAGATGGCCTCTGGGTTTTGAGAGTGACAGTGATAAAATGGCCACGAAAACAAAATCAGTGACAGGTAGGATATAGTTTGTGCTTGTGTCGTGTGATGTTCACGCACTACCTCACTAACTCAGTCAGCCGGCACAACTCATTTTTAGGTAAAGAAACTGAAGCCCAGAAACTTCCTAGGTCTACACATCTGAGGGGAGGTACTGGGGTTTAAATCTGAAGTGTTGGAGTCTAGAGTTGCTTATCCACTTACCTGGGGTAGAAAAAATATCATTTCTCCCAAAACAAAATTACAGAGACCACAAAGATTATGTCCAGAGCCATGTTCCTGATGAAGTGTGATGCCCACATCCTCTGCCCCGTTATCTCATCTCATCTTCCCCTAGGACTGCCTTCATCTTGTTTCTTTTTATCTTGTCCATGATGCTTAGCGTCAAGACAAAGTTATAACTTAAAAATTACAATCAAAATGAAGCAGAATAGAATACAGGGGTAGGAGTGTGCTTGAGTGTGGAGCTGTATAGTTTCCAGATTAGCAAGGCTAGTTCTGCATTCCTGGAGAGTAATGTGGTATTAAAGACCAGGGCTCCAGGGCTGCACCCCATGCAAACGCAGCAAAGAGCCCAGGTTCTAAGGCCAGGCCTGCATTCTTAGTCTAGGCATTCTTCAGTCAAAGTTTCATTCCAGATGCTAAACAGAGAAAAATCTCAGCCCTTAGATGATACCCTTACAAAGCAAAAGTTATGGTAATCCCTCCTCTGCTGTGTTTGAAGATGGAATGAGACCATGTGCACAGAATGAAGCTTCGCTGGGCATTTGGCAAAGGGCTTGATAAATGGAGCCTGTTATCTGTTTGCTCAACAAACATTAGCATCTATTTCATGTATGGAGCTTCAGTGTACAATTGCATTTTAACAGTCTTATTTTAAGCTCCCTGGTAGGTGTTCTGGTTTTCTTCATTGTGATCTCACACATTAAGTTTATTAGTTGGCTTTTGAAGTTTCTAGTTGCTGTTTTGAATTGAAACCTCCAGCTCTAAGTTCTTTAAAATGTTTAAGTTATAAAATATTTAAAATCCAACCCAAATAAGTTGATTTAACTTCAACTCTTTGTCCATGCAGGCCATTTCTGCCAAACTAAAGAACCCATCTGAGGCAAACTAAGGGGGCCATTCTCCCTATCTTACTGATGGAGGGAGGGACAGCTCTCCTGTTTTATTGTTTAGGAGACACAGGAGTCTTCTGTCACAGAGAGATCTTTAGGCCAATGTCCTAAAATGGCTCCACAGTCTACTACTACATATACATAAACTTAAGCACCAACATAAATATGCAAAGCAGCATAGTTTATCTACTTCCTTCTCAAAACAGAAATGAGTTTCTTGATGCCAATCAACAAAGATGCTGAATAGCATACATTTAGATTGCACTAGTACATATTTAAGAACAAAATAATCACACTCTTCTTGTCTTATTTATTTTGCCATTAAAAACTGCCCAGTGATTATAAACATGCTTAATGTGTCTTTGATTTATTTTCTTGTTGTATTTAAAATATACACGTATTGTGAAATCAAATGGTTTGGATATTTTAGAGAGTTTTAAATGTTTTATGTTTTTAAAACAATTTGGTTCATTTATTTGTGTGTGTATGTGTATGTTTTGTATGTGTATATGTATGTATGTTTGTGTGTTTGTGTGTGTGTGTGTGTGTGTGTGCATGTGTGTGTGTGCGAGTGTGTGGGTTCTGTGCCAATGGAGGCTAGAAGAAAGTGGTGGGTATCATAGAGCTGTAAGCACCGGCATTATGGGAAAGCCTTGTTTACTGAGGCTGCCACCTAAACTCCAGTCCTCATGTTTGTAGAAGCAAGCACCCTTAGCCACTGAGCCAACTCTCCAGCCATCACTTCAAAGGTTTTAAATACTGACGATTTATTCTTCAAATAAGTCAAACTGGGGCTGGTGAGATGTTGATGAATACCCAGAATTTTGTTGTTACAGTGCTTTAGTGTATGTACACATCTTTGATGCAATCCTGGGAATGTGTCTCTATGTACATACATAGAGGGAGAATGCTGAGTTGTGGGGTAGATTCATTGGGTAGAGCTCCCAGAACAAAAATACAAAGTAGGTGATTTAAACAACCAATACACAGTGCCTCACAGTTTTGCAATCTAAAAGTCCCAAAATCGAGACTGGTGGAACAATCTGCTGTAGTCCTTTTTTTCCATTCATTTGATTTGATGAGGCCCACCTAAGTTAAAACTCTTATTTTACATCTACTGTGATCCTACTTTCAAAGAGGGTACTAAGAAGTAGAGACTTCTGGTTCTGTTGGAAAGCCAGTCATATCAAATGATGTTTTGCTGGGGCACACAGGTGAAGGGATGTTTTTGCTAAAGCAGACACGTGAAAGAATGCTTTGCGGAAGCACACATAGGTGAAATGATGTTTTCCTGAAGTAGACCCAGGTAAAAGGATGTTTATAGCAAGATAGCAAGCGCATGAAAGAATGCCTGATGACCAGAAGAAGACATATGTGTATATATGTATATATATATATATATATATATATATATATCCACATAAACAGTGGGAGCTTGAGCATTGGTTCACTTCACTCTGCCTCACTATTCTTTGCTGATAGTATGCATGTATTGGTTTGCCTTATATTGTGTTGCTGAGCTCTGCTTGAGGTGGGCTAGAGTGGAGATTGAATGTATATTAAAGTAGGTTGAGAAAAATTTATGCCTACAGTACCATTCTGAAGTACCTGGGGCTACAACCAAATACACACACACACACACACACACACACACAGAGAGAGAGAGAGAGAGAGAGAGAGAGAGAGAGAGAGAGGAAGAGAGAGAGAAGAGAGAGAGACAGAGACAGAGACAGAGAGAGACAGACAGAGAGACAGAGAGACAGAGAGACAGAGACAGAGACAGAGATAGAGACAGAGAGACAGAGATTACCATGTAGGCTGCTTAGGTTTTACTAATTTGACACAAATTTAGACATATTGGAGAATCGGGGCTATCAACTGAAAAGTTACCTCCATGAGATAAGCCAGGACAGACAGGGCTACACAGAGATATCCTGCCTTGAAAGAACAATCAGTTGGGTAAAAAGAAGCCTACAGAAGGAGAATCTTTACCACTATACATCTGACAAAGGGTTAATATTCAGAATATATAAAGATTTTTAAAAGTCAAAGCAACACATAATTTGACATCCTTCTTCATAGATAGTTATTCTGTCATTGCTGTTTTAATCACAATAATTAGGAGATGGAGACAACCCAAGTGTCCTTTGGCTGAAGAATAGATAATGAAAATGTGATACATATAGACAACAGAATACTATTCAGTTGTAAATAAAAATGAGATCAGAAACTTAGTAGGTAAATCGATGAAACTAGAGAAGATCATATTGAGTGAAGTAACCCAGACCCCAAAAGACAAACATCACATGTTCTCTTTCGTTGGAGGCTTCTAGCTCCAAATCTTCAGATGTGAGTATATATCTTGATTGAACTTTTAATATGTAAAGATTGTGGGACTTTAAATCTTGGGGATAAATAAGAACATAAGGGTTGAGGCTTAATAGTGATGTGTTTGTGTGTCAAGTTGACAAGGGGTCAATTGTACTGGCTAGTTTTGAGTGTCAACTTGACACAGGCTGGAGTTATCACAGAGAAGTGAACTTCAGTTGGGGAAGTGCCTCCATGAGATCCAGCTGTGGGGCATTTTCTCAATTAGTGATCAAGGGGATACAGCCCCTTGTGGGTGGTGCCATCCCTGGGCTAAAAGTCTTGAGTTCTATAAGAGAGCGGGCCGAGCAAGCCAGGAGAAGCAAGCCAGCAAAAAACATCTCTCCATGGCCTCTGCGTCAGCTCCTGCTTCCTGACCTGCTTGAGTTCCAGTCCTGACTTCCTCTGGTGATCAACAGCCATGTGGAAATAAGCTGAATAAACCCTTTCCTCCCCAATTTGTTTCTTGGTCATGATGTTTGTGCAGGAATAAAAACCCTGACTAAAACAGGTTCCAAAATTACATGAGGGTTCACATGTCTGCATGTGAGAAGCTGATGGTCCCTATACCCACGTATTTAATTGGTAAATAAAGTTGTTAGCAGCTAATGGCTGGGCAGGGAGACAGAGGCAGGACTTGAAAGGAATGAAGGGAAGAGGAGAATTACCACTGCTGTGAGGAGAAGGTCTCAGCTTGAGAAACATAGGACAGAGAGACAGAGACACTGCCAAGATGTCAGAGTGTAAGAGTCGGGGGGCATTTTTCTTTACAACTGAATATTCCATTGTGAATACGCTCCACATTTTCATTATGCAATCATCAATTGAAGAGCATTTAGGTTGTTTGCATTTCCTATTGAGGGCAGGTTGACCATGAAGATGGCTCAGCATGTATCTGTGATGTAGAATGTAGAACGGCATATGCCAAGGAGTGCTACATGTGGATCATATGGTTAATTTTATTTTCAGCCTTTTGAGGAATTTCTACACAGATTTCCAGAGTGGCTACCCCAGTTTGCAGACCTACCAACAGTGCATGAGGGTTCCCTTCACCCACATATTCCCAGCACTCATTTTTGATTGTTTTGTAGATCTTTGCCATGCTACCTGGGTAAGATGTTTCCTCAAAGTTGTTTTTGTACGCATTCTCTAGTTGATGATGAACACTTTGGGGAGTAGTTCTTATCCATTTTCATTTCTTCTATTGAGAATTCTGTTTAGATCCCTGGTTATTTTTTCTCAACTGGGTCATTTGCTTCCTTGACTCTTTGTTCTTTGAGATTTTGATATTAATGTTCTGTCAACTGTAGATCTGGTAAGGTTTCTCTGCAATTCTGTGGGTTCCTTCTTCACTTGATTTTCTCCTTAACTGTAGAGAGGCTTTTTAGTTTTTACAAATTCTCACTTATCAATTGTTGATCTGTAACTATTCCTTGGTATTTTCCTTGTCCAATTTTGGTGAGAAGATTGTAAAACTAGTTATCTTTCTCCCCACCTTTTTTTTTTTTTAAATTAAAGTTTATATAAAAATAAAGATTATTTGTTTCTTGTAAAACTTTGTTTTCTTTGTGAAACTTTCAGGCCACAAAGTCCAATTTTCTTCATGTTAAAAGCATCGTCTGCTGGCTTTCTTTAGTTGTTAATGAATTTTGTCAGTTCTGCTCACAGGTGATTCTTGAGAGGATAGAGTTAGTGATAACATAAAACTAAAGCTCATTCAACAAAAATCTTGTTTGTTTTTTAAAAATTTTTTTTGAGGCAGGGTCTCATCTAGTCTAGTCTGGCCTCAAACTGGCTATACTGTGAGGATAATTTTGAACCCATGATTCTCCTACTCCCATACCTCAAGTTCTGAGATTACAGGTGTGGGGCACCATTCTTGGCTAGAAACTTTAATATTTGAGTTCTAGTTGTTTCTTGTGCTGTTGATAAGTAACAAGATGTTCTCTCCATGCTGAGTAGCAATTAAGAGCTACCAGGCACAAGGAAAGCAGAGGGCTGTGTGGCTTACTCAGAATAGTCAGTAGGTTAAGTGGACTGAATTCAACCTCAGTTCATAGTATTTTCAATTCAGGATGGATTCATTGGGCTTTGACAGCATCCTAAAACTAGAGCATCTGTCTTTCTACTTACTAGAAAGTCAAGCTTCATTTTTTCTCAAGATTTTAAGTATCTTTACTCTTTCTGTAAGTATGGCCTCTTCTCAGTGAATAAATAGTTGTCCATTTCTTGTTGAAAGCTGTTGACTTGGGTTGTATGCAACTCAAATGCATTCTAACTCATAGAGGCAAGCGAATAGGACGATGTAGCATGTGCTCATATGGTAGACACAAACTCATGCCCCTGTACCAGTCTCTCCTTCACTCTCCACCTACTGTTCTCCAAGAGTTGACCAAGCTGTCTCTTCCTCAAAGACACATTCTCTGACCAATCCAGTCTGAATGAGCCTGGATGTTTCCCTTGTACTCCTTAAAGTCTGCATAGGAATAATTTCAAGCTTAAATTCAAACTGAGATTGGATTCAGGGCAGTGACCTGTCCTGATTAATCGTTAATGTCAGAGGCAGACAAGTGTTTTGTACACAAAAAGCACACAGCGCCACTACTTTCTCAACAGAGTGTCTGGATGTGTATCAGAAAGAGGAGCTTGAGAACAGATTCAGGAGAGTGTGTTGCCCTGAGCAGATCATCCCTGGGCTCTAAAAATGTAACAGCTATAAGCATTTATACATAGCACGGCATGAGTGAACGGAGCTTGAGTGTTCCCTCTGCCTGTCCTTTCTTCTCCCTCTGTCAGCCTTATTCCAGGACACAACAGAATGAATATCTCTTGGCAATCAATTCTCAGGAGCCAATCCGGGACAAACTTTCTTACTTCAGCCTCTATCTCAGCCTCTCACTTCCACTTCGTACCTGTCCTCCTGCCACCCTAAGGTAGAAAGGCGAGGAAATGAAACACTGGAGGAAACTGGGCTTGGGAGCCAAGTAGCCCTTAGATTCTGACTTGGCTCGGTCCCTTTCTAGACACCCGCTCCTAGGCAGTTTGCTTCTCATCTCCGTATTTCAGGATCTTGTTTCTATATCAACAGTTCCCAGAAGCACCCAGAAGGCTGTGTGCTTCCATTCCTGAATTCCTCTGTAACCATCATGTTAGAGTTGCCAGGAAGATAGTGAGAAATCAGAGAGATGCACGAACAAGAGTGATCAATCTCTTCAGGGATTCTACAGGTAGGGTGCCACAAACAGGCGCCTTGTTAAACCTGGACAGATACCCGGATGTCCCCTTCAAGTTTCTGTGCTCACTGTCTTTTCCAGGAGATGGGGATAGATGCTTACGCTTGGACACATATAAATAAACATGTTGGACAAGGAGGGCCCTAAGGGAGGCTGGGAACATGGAGGTTGGGACATGACACTAGAGCTGTGGTACAAATACAAAAATGATATGTTCATATCTGAGAGAAGGGGTGGCATGCGTGATGGAACCAGAAATGTTTAGCCTTCAATGCTGGGAGCTCCTGGTACCAAGTGCCTTTGCTTGTGGGGCATCTCTTACCTACTAATCATTCAACTTAATCACAGGTGCCGTGGAGTTTCCAGGCCTCCATTTTAGTATCTGAAAACTGGGAATAATAATGATGCTTATCATCTAGGACGTTTGTGGAGGATAAACAATTTAAAGCACATGCATCTCTCTGAATGATATCAATAACACAGGCACTTCCTGTTATCAGTGTGACTATAAGCAGTACCCACCTGCTGAGCCGAGCTCTCCCCAGTGGTTTCTCTTTTGTAGTTCAGTTCTGGATCCTAATTTCCCCAAAAGGAAGCAGGTAAGTCTTCTGGGTTCTTCCCCTGTTTTTCTTCATCATGGGTAACTGTTTTCTGTGGCAATCAAGTGCCTGGATTAGTGATTATGGAACTACACCACAGTGCCTCTGTCATCCCTGATGTCACTAGCCCTTGTTGCAGCGGATGCCTAAAACAGACTTGATGAGCCCACTTCTCTCTAGTGTTTGCTGTTGTTCTTTAATCTATTTTTCTTGGTCACATTCAGGCAGGAGTAGCTAAATGGCTCTCTGAGAGAGTTACTCTCTATGGGGGTGGAGGGGGAAGGGGACGGAGTATAACAGGCTAATTGCCAGATGAGACTTTTGATATCCCGGATCCTATAGCAGCCCACACTGGAGCTGAGAATGACAACCAACTCTGACCACCTCACAGCTCACTGACATAGATCCTGGCCTCCCCACCATTCGTTAGACTCCTGGTTGAGACTCCTACATTAGTTTCTCACTATTTTCCAAAGCTCAGAAGACCAGGGCTCCCCAAGGTACCTAATGCAGTGTGGATCCTTGGCATCCTTCTGAGCCTCAGCTTCTTTTTCTGCAAAACGAGGCTCCTAACATCTGCTTCATACAGATGCTGTGCAGTGCTGTGGCACTTGTAAAGGCCTCAGCACAGAACTAGCCCTGATCATGTTTCACGCTTTGTGTTTGTGAGTGGAAGACTATGAACCTATGGTAGTGTCAGGAATCAGTCTCTGTTTCCATCCATCCTCCTTGTCTCACAAACATGCTTACTTCGCATCTCTACCTCTTTCCTTCACAGATGTCTTTTGCTCTCTGTTCCTTGAGTAATTAATATTTTCACATTTGAATACAGATGCTCTTAAAATGGCACTTCTGCCCATGACCTAAGTGTTACAGATAAATAATTAGATAAAAGAAAATTTTCTCCAAGTATTTTTTAACATATACTGGGGGTGGGGGAGGACACACGTGCGTACATGTGTAAAAACAAGCATATATGTGCCGTGGTGTGCATGTGGAGGTCAGAGAACAGGGTTTTTTATTTTGCCACAGGAGACACCAGGATAGCTAGCCTGTGATTTCCAGGGAGTCTCTTGCCTTTGCTTTCCATGTTCCCGTAGAAGCACTGAGATTCCAGACTCATGCTGCTGTGCCTGAGTTTATGTGGGTTCTGGGAATTTAGCTCCTCGTGCTTGCAAGGCAAAACTTTTACCCACAGAGTCATCTCCCCAGCCCATCCTTCAGCTCTTTTACATATATCACACCCAGTTGGCTATTCAAACCACCATTCTGTATCACCTTGAAAGAACTACAGCTGGCAAGTTCAGTTTATACCTATCAGATAGGCGTGGGGCAGATTTGCAGAGGAGTTAGACAGGAGCGAGGAAAGAAGCGCGTTTCTTCTCCTGCCCTCAGGAAAGAAAGGAATAACGGGTCAGGATGCTCTTCCAGAGAACGGTTGAATCCCAACCAATCTCATCTCCTCCAGCTTCACTGTATCACGTGACGACAATGCACCAATAGCTGTGGTCAATGGGTATTCCAGTTGCAGGTCTAAGGCACAGAAGACTCCAGTCCTTCATTCACAAAATCATCCAGTCCATTCCCTGGATGCTTATATCGGTTAGGATAAGAGTTCTAAACATGGCCCATCACTCATGTTCTTCCGAATGCTCTGAGCACCGCTGCCTGACAGAGTGAGGGTGGGGAGGGGGAGGAGGCACAGAGCTGCTTGTGGTTCTAACTCCAGAGAATTTGACGTCTTCGTTTGGTTTCTGTGCACAGATTCATGGACATACATATCTACACATCATTTTAAAATTCAACAACAACAACAACAGCAACAGCAACAACAGCAACAAATGACCTGCGTGCTGGGCACGGGAAGGTGCCCAGTCCTGGTGTGTCCACCTATTTATCACTACGCACTTCCTCAGCCTGGCCTCCCTGTACATTTTGAAGGCTACGTGGCCGAGGCCATAAATCTGTGCCCTTGTTTAGTGTGGCGTGTCCTCTGCCTCTAATCCAATCTCCCTCTGTGTGTTCTTGGTGCTTGCTCATTCAGTTTGACAGCCATTTAATAAACCTATTTGCTTTCCCCTGACATGAGGCAGAAGTGGTGGGTGTTGAAGAGCTGTGAGGTCCTGGTGGACAATGAAACCCTTTCCCACTCAACACTCTTCCAGCTCGGTACAGATAAATTGTGGAGAACTGGAAATTAACCCACGCTATCTTCTTTTCTTAAGGAAAAAAATCGTTGCAGACACAAGAAGCAGAGCATGCGCTGTAAGTGAGGGCTGATGGGAGAAATCACATTTCCTGGCTCCGAGGGCAGGGGTGAGACCAGATCAGGGGCCTGGGAGCCTTTTCTCAATCTTGCTTTTATCACTTCAAAACAGAAGGTCTTCAAGGAATGCCCTTTATGACTGACTCTGTCTACAAAACCATGAAAGAAACGACGCCTTTTCTTAAGCCCAGTGGCTAGAAGTCAGGCAGTCTCTGAGGTCCCCGGGCTCCAGAGCTCTGCAGCCAGGATGCAGGATTGTGTGGCAGAAACTGCATGGGCTCCTCAGCCAGCCAACCCAAGTGGGCTATGACCTGCCACTCACAAGCTTTATCACTTCAGGTCATTCCCCTCAGTTCTCTGAGTCTTTTTTGCTTTATATGTGGGAATACAACTTACCTCACAGATTGCCATTAGACTAGATAGAAGGACAAACATTGGACTTTTGGGTTTGTGTAAAGTATATATAAATATATATATGTATATATATACTTTATCGATTCAGTCATATTTTTGTGTATTAAGCTGTTGGTATCATTCTATAAACTACTGTACCATGAACTGTTCATCCATTTATAACCAGTGCAAGCATTAACAACATCCCCATAGCTGCCACGTGCTCTGTCAGTACAGATCAACTTACATTTTTGTTTTATTGTCCACTCATTCATCTCCAAAACCGATAAACCATTCAATTGTTTGGGCTCATTGCTTTGATGTTTGTGAACATTCTTGAATGAGTCTTGGTATGTCACATATCTTCATTTTCTTCAGATAAATACCTAGAAGTAGACTTTGGGAGTCATGAGGTAGTTGTTTTCTCAAAAGTTAACTGATAACAGTTTCTCCAAGTGATTGTATCATTTTTATTGTTGGTGGTGGTGTTGTTGTCAACTTAACAAAAAGTAATATCATCTGGGAAATTGAGAAAATGCCTTTATTACTCTAGCTTGGGGTAAGCCTGTGGGAGTATTTTCTTGATTAAAGGTTGATTCGGGAGGGTCTAGACCACTGTGGACAGTGCTGGCCATGGGCAGGGAGTCTTAGATTACCCGGTCGTCAGTGTAAGAAAGCAGAGAGCAAGTCATGGAGAACAGGTCAGTAAGCAGCAGTCCTCCATGTTTCTGCTTCAGCTCCTGCCTCCAGGTTCCTACTGTGCTCGAGTTCCTGCCCTGACTTCCCTAGGTGATGGAGTGCCATGAGGGAGGAAGCCAAACAAACTCCCCCACATTGCTTTTAGTCATAGTGCTTTATCACGGCAATAGGACACAAACAAAGATACTCTGCTACTAGAGACATAGGCAGCTTCGGCTTTCTACATTCATTTGGCATACTTTCAACACTGTCTTTGTAATTATAGCTGTATGTGCACACTACATATATTTATAGATTATTTATGTGTCTGGAGAGTGGCTGCTCAAGCCTTTAGCTGATTTTATTCTGGTTTATGTTCTTTTTTTTTTTTAAAGATTTATTTTATTTATTTTATGTGTATGAGTGCACTGTAGCTGTACAGATGGCCGTGAGCCATCATGTGTGTGGCTTCTGGGAATTGAACTCAGGACCTCTGCCAGCCCTGCTCGCTCCAGCCCCTCTCGCTCTGGTGTAATTCACTGTAGCTGCCTTCAGACGCACCAGAGGAGGGCGTCCGATCTCATTATGGGTGGTTGTGAGCCACCACGTGGTTGCTGGGATCTGAAGTCAGGACCTTCGGAAGAGCAGTCAGTGCTCTTACCTGCTGAGCCATCTCACCAGCCCCCTGGTTTATGTTCTTATTGGGAGTTGAATGGATTATTTATTTATTCTGATATGTCTTGTGCAGCTATACAATACACATTAGAATGTTTTTCTCAGTCTTTGGCTCTTTTTTTTCCTAAGAGTAACTTTAAGTGAGTAAAAATGTTAACTTTGTTGAATTCCAATTTGTCTGTTTCTCCTTTTCCTTCCTCCTTCCTTCTCTTCTTCTACTTCTCCTCCTCTTCTTCCTCTCCTTTCCCCTCCTCTTCCTCCCTCTTTTTCTACATTTAGTGGTCTTTACGCCTTACAGAAATTTTGCCTGTGCCTACTGGCGAAGGTAAACCTTATTTTCTCCCAAGAGCTTTACTGGATCAGCTATTTACTACGTCCCTCTGAGTTTCACACACTGATGTCTATACATAAGAAACCTTTATATACATAGGACATGGAGAATGCTGGACAGAAAAGGAGGTGGGAGGAATAAGAAGCTAAGGCCAGCAGAAGTGAAGTGGGGGACATCAATGTCTCCCATGTGCCTGGCGAGCTGCCTTCTCTCTGCTGTGAGCTCAGAGTGGCTCTTCTCCATTAAGGAAGGCCAGCTCTGGGTTTTAAAAAGGGACCTGCAAATGGAATTCACACAGTGCCATGACCCTTGGAGTACAGAGTGGCAGGATGCGGCGGGCTCCCTCCCAAGTGCGCAACACACACGCACAGCTGGGAACTTGCCTCCCCTGCCCCTTCACACACTTCCCAGCACATCCTCAGCCTATCCTTCCCAATGGCTGTACATGTTGGGCTGAGCCCTACGAGGACACTAGCTTGTGTTTGGCTCCTGAGCATACTTCCATTGTCCTTCTCTTTGGCCTCACCCTTCCTTGCCTATGAACACTGAAACCAGGGAAGGAGCTGATACTTGCCGTAGTGTCCTGTGGTCCAAGATCCACAGTCCCCTGAAAAAAAAATTCCCTTGGTTTTTATACGCAAAGGCCAAGACTATAGTGATGAAGGTATGTGTCCTGGAAACCAAGTCATTGCCAGCTATAACCAGGGTCACATGACCTGAAAACATTAATCGGAGACTGGCTATCAACCTTCCAAGGGCCCCACTGAAAAGTGTCTTGTTAATACATAGTGAGAGCTGAAGGACTGCAAAAGCCAGGTGACTGAAAAGAGCCCCATATGAGCCTGAATGACAGAAACTGAAACCATGAGCACAGATCTGATGCAATGGATGCAGAGGTGCCTGTGAGAACATGAGAAAGTATGAGACATGTGAGAACATGTGAGACATGTGACACATGTGAGGGCATGTGAGAGCATGTGAGAACATAGACATGTGAGACATGAGCACATATGAGACATGTAAAAAAATGTGAGACATGTAAGGGCATGTAAGGACATAGACATGTAGACATGTGAGAACATGTGAGGGCATGTGAGGGCATGTGAGAACATAGACATGTGAGATATATGAGAACATGTGAGATATGTGAAGACATGCAAGACATGTGAGAACATGTAAGGGCATGTAAGAACATAGATGCATGAAAGCATGTAAGGGCATGTAAGAATATAGACATGTAGACATATGAGAACATATGAGGTCATGTGAGAATATGTGAGGGCATGTGAGAACATAGACATGTCAGACATGTGAGAACACATGAGACATGTGAGAATATATTAGACATAACTCTGTCCTAGGTGCATTTCTATTATCCGTGTCCCTAACTATGAGATATTTTGCTTTTGTCACCAAATAAGTTTCACTGAGAGAGTTGGAGGGGAGGAGAAAAATGAGGGGAGACAGTGAAGAAAAGCAAAATGAAGTCCAATCAAGTTAAGGAGGAGGTTACAGTCATTGTCTGGTCTGCTGTTGGCAGCACTGTTCCAGTCCAGCTCTGAGAGGTGAGTGAAGGGTGGAGCACTGGCCCATGAAGAAAGCAGCTGAGTTTTCAGCAAGATGCAGGGCTTGTGCGGTTGAGCTTTGGCTCCAGCCTCAGCAGTTTTAGGTGGGTTTGCTTCACGTTTAAAGCTAAACTCTGTAAGTACTTATTTTCGTAAGTGTGGCCATGCAGGAAGAGAGCAGAGGAATTCACAGATGATTTCTAAAGATGGCTTTTCTGCGATAGCTATGAGGCTGAGATTATTGGACACTCTCCAGCACATTCACAAAACCCTGCAGTGTCGTCCCTTAACGTGCTTTTTGTAAGAGCCAGTGATTGTAAGAGTGACATCCTGATAAAGGCAGCGGGCACTTCATGCCCACGGAGCAGCAACCCCAGTCTGTGCTGAGGGAACCGCTGCCTGCACTGACCTTCACACCATGTTTGAATGAAGCCAGTCCAGCATGAACAAACCCCAGGGATGAGGTCATCGAGGTTAATTGCTGTACATATATACACACTGGAGTGGGGTACACGCTCTCCTTGAAAACAAAGGACAGATCAGAAAGACTAAACAACAAGTACTTCATGAGAATCAGCCATTCCCAGCACCAGCGGTGCAGGCAACTTGCAGAAGGCTTGCCTGGCATGTGTAAGGCCTTAGGCTTAATTCTCAGACCTGTCGCAAAAAACAAACAAACAAACAAACAAACAAAAAAACAAACAAAAAACAGCAATGATGGGCAAAGGAGGACTAGGTTACAGTTAGTTTCAGGGTATTTTATGTATTTACCATGGAGGAAATTGGGGAAAGGCCTTAAGCAGAAAGTGAATGAAAGAAACCAGTCCCCAATGAACCACTCGTACTCCATAGGCGGAGGAGGGGGAGGAGGG
>JADRCD010140162.1:0-22340 GCA_019843815.1 Montemys delectorum | reverse complement strand
TGGATGGATGGATGGATGGATGGATGGATGGATGGATGGAGAGAGGGAGGGAAGGAGGGATGGATGGATGGAGGGAAGGAGGGATGGATGGAGGAGGGATGGAGGGATGGATGGAGGGAGGGAGGGAGAGAGGAGGGAGGGATGGATGGATGGAGGGAGGGGGGATGGATGGATGGAGGAGGGATAGAGGGAGAGAGGGAGGGATGGATGGATGGATGGATGGATGGATGGATGGAGGGAGGAGGGATGGAGGGATAGATTCATGGATGGATGGATGGAGGGAGGGATGGATGGATAGATAGATGGGGCAAAGCTCCTCAAGCCAAACCATTAAGTCAACAACCAACAACTAACAACTTTATTGGTTGGTTCAACCAAAAAAATTGTTTGGTTCAACAACTTTCTCTGGTCATTTTATACCTTCTTAGACAAAGAGTTCTTTAGAAAATTACTTCAGATTAAATGTACATAGAATAAGAGTTACAGAAGGATGTTATATTAAGTTCAAAGCAATGTTTCATTATAACATACACATTAAAAGTTTAAAGCAACTTTTTTTTTAATGTAGCCTTGACTTATCATAGTGGGTGCCTGTGTCTTTATGATTGTACCAAAATGTTTTTCCTTGAAAACAAAACTGTCACAAGTATGTTTTTCTTTTATTGTGATTGTGAAAGCTCATTGTATTTCTTATTTTGCATCCTATATTTACTATTCTGAGGAGTGAGCACATTCTATTCTTGATTCTAACTTTATTGAATTTTTCTAGCAACTAAAACTTTCTTTTTAAAATTACTTGAATCAAATCAGGAATTCTACAAAATTATTATCTATCTATATTGTATCACTGCAAGATGGCACATCTTAATTGTTCTCTTGAGATCTTCTTAAAGTGTGCACAAATACCTAGTGATAGTTATATATTTAATAACAACACAAAACATATTAGTAGACTGAATATTTCCTAAAACCAGTTTCTGCTGGGCCTTGTCTGTTGGAGAAAATACTTTGTGGAGTTTTATCCAATGCAGATTCATCTCAGGAAGATCACCTGAAAGTTATTAGTTTCTCCTATGTTGGCTCCTGAGTAAATAAAACTGTTGATTTAGAAGTAAGATTTAGAAGTAAGAGAAAAATGAGACTCAAAAGAGGGATTCCAAGTTTTTGGTTTTTTTTTTTTTTTTTTGTAATGGTCTCTATTTCCTGCAAAGGTAGATTTATTTGATGAGTCAAGGAAAAATATATATAACGCTATGTCAATTTAAGAGATTTAAGAGAGGGAGAGAGAGAGAGAGAGAGAGAGAGAGAGAGAGAGAGAGAGAGAGAGAGAGAGAGATTCCCTTGCTCATTTGTTTATATCAGAATAACCATGAATTAGATACAACTAGTTAGCTTGGCCAGGTGCGGTCTAAGCTTATTAGATGTGGTACAGTAGCCTCCAAACAAATTCTGAGGATAATGCAAATCTCTCCAATAAACATGGTAATTGTTAGAATACCACTTGAGTCTAAAATGGCAATGTCAGGCAGGCAAAAGCAGGCAACTAGGTGCACTGAATGAAGAGGTGAGTCAGGAATGATGAATGAATTTAGAAAGCTTCTTGTAAATTTCTTATTTCTACTTTTTATTGTGTTCTATATATGAATTTGGTGAAAGGGGAAGAGTGCCTTCTTATACATGCCTTAATACTATTTCACATATCATTTATATTATTTTGGTGAAACATGATTAGAGTGGGTTCTCTATATGTAGGAATGTACCTCTGAAAGCCATAGGCAAATAAATTAGGGGAATTGCTTGCCTTCTTCCACCATGAGGGTTCCAGAGATTGAACTCAGGTCATCAAGCTTGGTGACATGTACCTTTCTTTACTGAACCATTTAACACGCAAAAAGCTTGACTTTCTGAATTGTAAAGTTTATGAGAAGAAAACGTGTATGATGCAAGTGTTTTCTGACTTTTTAACTTTTTAAACTTCTCTAGGCCAGCAGTGGTGGCGCTGCCTTTAATCCCAGCACTTGGGAGGCAGAGGCAGGTGGATTTCTGAGTTTAAGGCCAGCCTGGTCTATGGAGTGAGTTCCAGGACAGCCAGGGATACACAGAGAAACCCTGTCTCAAAAAACAAAAAACAAAACAAAACAAAACAAATAAAAACTTCTCTAGGCATGCTAGAAATGACTTGTTGAAATATGTGAGGATTAGAGAGTGATAAATAAAAATCTGGTTGTATTTTGCCAGGGTAACTCACATGGGAAATGAGAATCACGTGAGCTGATGCTGAGTGCAGAAATTGTGGATGGATCTCAGGAAGACTGACTGGTATAGACTTGAATGTTTAAAAACATATATGTGTGTGTATCCTATGTGAGAAAATCTTATATTATATAAAATCTCTCAGGATTAATTAACTAATTGTCTCTCTGGATTACATATTTCCTGTTGAATTTTGATCAGTGAAAGTTATCTTCTAAATTTATAATCAACAGAATGAAACAATGAGTAAGATTTGAATCCTGTAGATAATAATTCATACTCAAAAAGAAAAATAACAAGATATATTGAAGAGTTCATTGGAGTACATGTATTCTACCCATTTTCCAATTTTCATCTACAAATAGTATTAATCTATTTTAATACAGTATAAAGAAAGAATTAGTTGGTATTTCTGATCTCTAAAAATTTTTCAAATTCTTCTATAGAAACTCATAAATTGTTCATTAAATAGAGAGAAAAAATAAACTTGTAAAAGGGAAAATAAAATTCAGAATTTTCTTTATATGTATATGTTCTTGACAAATATTTCAGATTCCTGAAAGTTTTAAACACACACACACACACACACACACACACACACACACACACACACCCCACACTTCTTCCCTTTATCACCCTTCTCAAGGTTATCTTACTCCCAGAACAATGGTAGAACAAACCACTTTGTTGGCAAATTCAATCCTTCATCTTAAAGGCACTGAAGTTTGTTCCCCCAAGAGATAAGTGTTAGACCAAGCATAAACAAGATTTTCTTCTTCAAAAGATGCCCATTATTTGTTATTTTAAAAACCAACTAAAGCTCCAGTTCTGCAGTGATGCAGAAAACATTTGTCAGTCATCTGTGGAAATCGCTTATCTGTAGTTTCCTGTCTATAGTTTAAAAATCATGTTTGCAACCCTAATCCAGTGGAACTGCTCTTTCCAGAGCCCTGTTGGGCACACAGCCTTTTCGAACAGAAAACTTTCTGTAAATAGAGAAACATTTATTTTCATTTTGAGATTTATTTTCCTTAAGGAAATTTCTCAGGTTTGAAAATGGTATTATCATCTATTCAAAATTGTATACATGTTTTTACCCTTTAATTTTATACTCGTGTAAGGTTTGTTTTCATAATAGCCTTGCAGGTATTCTGGCTAATAACATATATCCTCATACATCCTGAAATAGGTTAGCTCACATTTGAGGATCTATTCAGGATTAGCCTCAGTATAAGTATTTCATTAATAAATAATCCTTGCATATATTAGGTGTTTGCATATGTAGGTCATGCAGAAACACTAGGACTTACTACTGTAAGAAAATAATACTTCACAGTTTAACCAACTGCAGGACCTCTGGAAGCCAAGAAACACTTTCAGATTATTTTTTTCTATTCTACTAAGATAAAGACTTCATTGAGCTAATGATCTGGAGATGTGTTTAAGCATTCCAATGAGAACAGGAGATTTCTTTTTAGATGTTGATAAAGTTTAATGCATGGTACAAAAGTTGCTTTCAAATTGATTTCATTACATTATATAACATGATAATAGAGGTAGGAGGTATAAACCCTTGTCTTTCTCTAAATCTTGGGGCAACAGATATAAGCAGGAAAATAAAACATCATTATTTTAACCAGTATCAATAATCTGACTTTACATTAGGCATCCTGAGAATAAGTGACAATCTGATCATGGTGCACCCCATAATATAAAGCAAATAATATATCACTAGGATAATAATAACACATAATTTTACTTACATTAAAAATCATTACTTAAAATTGATAAAGATTTTCAAAATAAGAGAGAGAAATATTTAACAAGGGTTTTGTTTGTTTGTTTCATTACAGTTACTATAGTATATGATGAACAGCATTATTGACTTTCAGAAATTGAGAATAGTATTTTGAATTGATGATACTTTTGTTTCTATTTTGACTTAAATTTTACCCTTTAGATGCAAATCAATGAAAGGTTTTCTCACATCTGCCTATCTTGACACTGTGGAGTTCTTAAAAAGGAAATGAGCAATTTCACCAATGTAAATCAATACATATTGGGCATTGATACTCCATTGATCACACTCTTCAACCTGCTTGAGAATTGAGAGTTTCCTTCAATTTACAAAAAAATGGTCTTGTATATTTATTCTTTATAGCATACTATGATATGGATGAACAGTTGATATGTTTAATTTTTAAATATGTTTTTTCATACACAGTAGAAAGAAACAAATAATCAACTACCATATTGCATACTATTTGATAAAGAATTTTTTACAAAAGGCTGTGAGCAAATTGCAAAATAATTAGCAAGGTAAATATCAAATATTATAATATAAATTACAAATTACCTTGAGTGAATTAATATAGTTGGTTATTGTATAATAAATTGGTAGCCTGAGAAGAACACACATTGAAATCGGGCCTTAAGGATGAGTAAAAATTTAAGCTATAGATAAGAGACAGACTGATTTAGGTAACAATTATGAAACAATTTATGGAAACAATACATGGCAGATTGAGTAGAGAATGCCTCTCTAATTCATCTCTTGAAATATTGTTCCTCAAGATTGTTTTCCACAACCCTTTTCTTGTCAATAACATCAGTTCTAATATAAACTGTTCCACAAAGAGAAAACCTTAATTGGTTCCCACTATGTGAAATCACTGTCATACAAATCTATCACTTAAAATGTTGCTATGTGAAGCACTGATTAATAGGTTGAAAACTTAAATATGATAAAGGCCACCATAAAAGGGCTGCATCCAGGATTCTTGAACCCATTCCTTGTATTTAACTAAGATTATTTCAGATGAGATTTAAAAAAATCTCATTCTATTTACAACTATTTGTCTTGTGAAATGTATATCAACTTTTAACATTAATAACAATCAGTCCATCTATTTGTTATTTTTCTTAGGGAATTATCTGTCTCCAAGGATGCATATTAATCTTACAATTTTCAGTTGCTGGGTATTATTTCACTGTATGAAATAAATTACTAGATTCACCAAGTCTGGAATTGACAGATATGTCAATTTTTTGGTGACATATTATAATTTATTACAAAATGAATATAACAGTAAACAACCTGAGAAGTCGCTAGTAAAATATTGTCATTAAAGTTTAGTAATGGAATTGTAGTTTGTTGTGAGAACTATAAATATGTTTAGTGATAAAGAGGTTAGACTTGTTTACTCTGCACCAATTTCCATGTGAGACTTATGTTCCAGCTCTCCTCATTAAACCAGGAATCTTGCAGTTTCTGATTTGCAATTATGTGCATTATTATTGCTGTTAGTAGCAGTAATTATTATCATTATTATTTTATTTTGAGATTATAACAAAATTATGACATTTTCCTCTTCCTTCCCTTTCTCTAAGCCTAACAATATCCCCTTTCTGCTTTCTTTCAAATTAATATCCTCTTTTGTCCTTAAACATTATTGCATGCATAGATGTATATGTGTGTACATCTATACTTCTAAATATAACATATCTGTCTGTATAATGTTACTTATATGTATACTATCAGGGCTGACCATTTAATGTTGGAAAAACAGTTGGTATGCTCTCCCCCATGAAAGACTATTTGTATTTCTGAGGGTTTCTCAGTTGCCTGTAGTTTCTGTGTAAGCCTGAGTTCTTATGAACAGTCTTCTCTTCACATTTTCATGTCTGTTTTCTTTGTTTGACTTGTCCTTAGCCAAGGTTCTGGTGAAGTTTTATCACTGTAGTTTCTGATATTAGTTTGTACATTTAAAAGACATATTTATTTTAAAATATTATAAGTGAGTTGGATATTTCCAAGAAGCCTTTCAATACATCCATGCATACAGCTCTGTTAATGTGGTTCATTACTGTTTGCATACATATGTTATATATTAAATTAATTTGTTATTTATGTCCTCTGTAGGAAGCTAGTCTGTGATTTTATTTTAATGATTTTACATTTAAAATGATATTTCTACTTGGTCACATTATGTTAAAGAAGCATAATACTTTCTCCAATTTTGATGGTACAGAAATTGGAAATATTAATACAATGTATTCTTTGGGTTAATAAGATCTATTAAATTGTGCAGAGTACCTTCCAGTACCATAAACCCTAGTCAGCATGGGTAAAGACAATAGGTAGTTACTAGCTCACCTTCTCCATATTCAGTTAATTATCCTATTACTTTGTGGAGAACCACCAATTGCCTTGGAAATAACCTGGATTGTTTGAGTGTTTTCATAGGTCCTTTTTGCCAAATACTGCATTATATGTAAAACCAATTCCTGGTACTGGAAATCTTATTTGGTGGAGAGGTATGTAATTTGGATTGTCTTCCTCATGATTTTCTGATTCCAATTTAGATATCTTTCATATATGTATATATTTTAAGAAGTGTCCATGGTATTAAGTTGCAAGCACTTAAGTGACCTTTAGTTTTGGTTGTCCCTCCCCTAATTCCCCTTATTCTCGACTTACCTCCTTTTATCAATCTACTGTTCAGTTCCAGCCTTTTCACTCCTGTCAAGCCATCAAACTACTTTATTTGTCCTATCAAGATATTCTTTCCTCCCCTGAGTCCATTACTTTATCCTTAAGCTCTGTGGTTCTATGTATCATAGACTATTTATCAAAGACTTAAAAGCTACAATCCAGATATAAGTGAATGCATAACATATTTTTCATTATGGGCCTGGGGGTTACCTCAATCAAGATAATTTTCATCTAGGTACATCAATTTACTTGGGAATGTCACAATTACATTTTTTTAAAAAAATATCTGAGTAATATTCGTGTGTATTAAAGTACCATGTTTCTTTATCCATTCTCTCATTGAAGGACATCTGGGCTACTTCCAACTTTTAGCTATTATCAATGAACATGTTTGACCAAGTGTCTCTATAGCAAGATGGAACATCTCAGGTATAATTCCAAGAATATGATGAATGGTTCTTGAGATAGATCAATTCACAGCTTTCTGTGAAATCACTATACTGATTTGAATCTGACCAGCAATGCAAAATGTTCTTCTTAATTCCCGTCCTCACTGGCATGCTCTGTCATTTGTTTTATTAATCTTGGATGTTCTGACTGGTATAAGATGAAATATCATAAGATTTCTAAGGATGTTAAATATTTCTTTAAGAGCTTCTCATTTCTGTTTCATCACTTGATATCTCTATGTTTAGATTTCTACAGAACTTTTTAACTTGGGATACTTGGATATTTTTGTGTCTAGTTTTATTTTTAGTTTTGAAATTTTATATATTTTAGATATTAATCATTTTGTTTTTGGTTTTTCGAGACAGGGTTTCTATGTGTAGCCCTGGGTGTCCTGGTACTCACTCTGTAGACCAGGCTGGCTTTGAACTCAGAAATCTGCCTGCCTCTGCCTCCCAAGTGCTGGGATTAAAGGCATGTACCACCACTGCCCGGCTAGATATTAAACATGTACCAAATATGTAGTAGGTAAAAGATTTTTTTCAATATGTAGCCTGTCATTTATTCCAAATGATAGAGTTCTTTGCCACACAGAAACATTTCATTTTTATGAAATTTCATCTATTGATTGTTGATCTTATATCTTTGCTAAAGCTGTTTTGTTTAGAAATAATGTTTTCTCTGCCAATGAGTTTAAGACTATTCCCCACTTTTTTTTTTTTTTATCAGATTCAGAGTATCTGGACTTGAGATCCTTGATCTATTTGGAATTGAATTTTGTACATGGCATTATATCTGTATCTATTTTCATTTTTCTGTTTATATCCAACTAGTTGTTTGTACTAATGTTCATTACTTAAATTTCATGTGGTACACTTTCTAAAATAACCATACTCTCTCTTCCATCTAATATGAATGACATAGCCAAAGTTTTGCTTTGTTCCATTTCCTCACAGAGTTTGCTTACCTTACAATAATCAGTCCTTCTAAATTGTATATTCTCTAAATGGAAGATTTTAAAACATGATTCCAGGTAATTATTACTTTTATTAAAATTACAATTTTATTATTAGTTTTATTACTTTTATTATATTTTGTTTATTGGTGATGTTACTTTCTCTACCATCTCATAATGTTTCCTGAGTTAGTTAGGAGATATCAAATAGTTGAAACAAATAACAAAATGTTAGGACTCTATATTTTCTCTTTCTTCTGTAGGCATAATATTTTTGTGCATTGTGTAAAGTTACCCTAGTGTTATTTAAGTGTTGATTTCCCTGTCCTCATATCTTCTTTCAGTCGGAACACAACATTTTAATTCTTACATCTACACTCTCCTGTCTCAAGTTTGTGTAAACAATTCTAACTATTTTCTGCCCTATCAATAAATGCTGAACATCCAATGGTTGGACAAGGGCAAATAAGAAGGATATTTTTGCCATCCACGGAAAGGAAAAGGTGGTGGATTTCAGATTGGCCAGGAAGAGCAGAGGGTCCTAGAGGACACCAAGGAAAGAAACATCTAAAGCAGAAAGAGCTTGAACAGTATTAAACTACGAGTATAATAGGATGGGGCTGGGAGGTAGCTAGATTTGCACAGGAGGTTAAGTTAAATCATTAACTGCTCAGCTAGTAGGGTGCAGCTTGGAATAGATCTTAGTATCTCTGTGTGCTTACTAGGGACTAGCCATGGTAAAGAAATATTTACCAGATTATTTTACTACTTATGTTTATATTAAAATAATTCATTTTACATTCGTCTTCTTTTTTTCCTTTCTTCATGTGATGTGGATGAGAACATTTTCTGTCAAGCATCCTAGGTTATATTTGACTTTATGATCTGTTCAGTTTCATAGAATAATAAAATATGTAGTTTATAAGTTGGCCAGAATTATAGATTGACCAAGACTTATGTACCTAGAAGACTTCAAATAATCTATATCTCACTCTGGAATATCAGGATATTTACTGTAAATGTTTTCTATTATTCACTTAGTTGTCACATTTCAATATTGCCAACATTCTGACCAATGCTATGCTCAGTCTCTTTCCCCAGCCTTTGTACTTCATACTAAGTCTACTTGAAAATATTCTTGACTGGCAGGGCAGCCGGGACAGGATCTTCTCTACCTCCATCTACACCTAGGAGTGACAGCGGTGGATCCATAGCCCTCTCTGCCCCTTCCCTGCAAGTGGACTGCTTGCCTTCAAGGAGTGCTCTAACCCAGGGATGCAGGTGAGATCCGCCATTTTCTTTCCGGTGATGTTCTAAGGCCGGACCAGCTGGGAGGCACAGGACTCACAAGAGGAAGGGCAGCCTGGTCAGGTTCCTTTCTATCTCAGACCACACCTAAGAGGGACAACAGATCTTCAGCCCTCTCTGCACCTTTTCAGCAAGTGGAGATCCTGTCTCCAGCATGTACTCTGACCCCAGGACTCAGGAGGACAACTGAGCCACAGCCATCTGCATCTGGGTTTTACCAGAGGAGAGCTGATCTCCCAGAAGTGCTGACACAGGCTTACAGACCCACAGGAGGAACAAGCTCTAGTCAGAGACAGCAAGAACATCTAACACCAGGATCAACAGTTGGCAAAAGGCAAACACAAGAATCCTACCAATGGAAACCAAGACTACTTGGCTTCATCAGAACCTAGTACTCCCACCACAGCAAGTCCTGGATATCCCAATATACCGGAAATTCAAGATTTGGATATAAAATCATATTTCACGATGGTGTTAGAGGAATTTAAGAAGGACATGAATAACTCCTTTAAAGAAATACAGCAGAACACAGGTAAAGAGGTACAAGCCCTTAAAGAGGAAACAAACAAACAAACAAAAAAATCCCTTAAAGAATTACAGGAGATCATGAGTAAACAAGTAGAAGCCCTTAAAGAGGAAACACAAAAATCTCTTAAGGAATTACAGGAAAGCACAAACAAACAGGTGAAGGAATTGAGCAAAACCATCTAGGACTTAAAATTGGAAATAGAAACAGTTAAGAAATCACAAAGAGAGACAACTTTGGAGTTAGAAATCTTAGGAAAGAAGTCAGGAAACATAGACGCAAGCATCACTAACAGAATACAAGAGATAGAAGAGAGAATCTCAGGTGCAGAAGATACCATAGAAAACATTGACACAACAGTTAAAGATCCTAACTCAAAACATCCAGGAATTCCAGGACACAATGAGAAGACCAAACCTAAGGATAATAAGTATAGAAGAGAGTGAAGACCTCCAACTTAAAGGGCCAGTAAATATATTCAACAAAATTACAGAAGAAAACTTCCCTAACCTAAAGAAAGAGATGCCCTTGAACATACAAGAAGCCTATAGAACTCCAAATAGACTGGACCAGAAAAGAAATTGCTCCCTGACATGTGGCCCCAAAGGACACTCCCCCAACTGGGTCTGTGGTAGCATAAATGGATTATCGATTTAGTAAGTATTAGTTCAGGAATAACTCAGGGGAAGGTGTTAGCCTGGTAGAGGTTTATGAGTGGCTCAACCATTGAGCTGGTTAAGGCGTATCAAAATATAAAGGTAGAACATGTGTGTTTGTCTTTTATTAGCAAATTTAGAGAACTCTGGTGCATGGAAAGAAGGGCAATCACCTGTCTGGATCTCAGTGCAGCTTAGCAGAGATGATTATTACTATTACACTCATTATTAGAGCAAATCTTTCAAACACATTTTGGAAACGAATCTTTGCCTAGGCAGCAACTTATTTTAAAATACAATTGAGTTATTTGCTCAAATCCAAATAAATATAAAATATAAGGATATATACATCCGTAGAGGAATGCAATTTTTGAGATAACATCTTTTCACTATTATGAAATAAAATCCATTAGTGTACCTTATGTAAAAAAAAAATAATGCCTTTGTGTAATTCAAGTTCAGTGATTTCCATTTTATTCCATTAATAATGCTGTATGTACTCAAGTGGAATGTTTGTTGAATGACAGTGTTAGGATTTTAATTAACCAATCAGAAACTTCCCAATATCTCAGCAAACTGTTGCAGCTATGCATAATATGTAAATTCATATGGTATTATATGTGTACTGGCTGATTTTGTGTGTCAACTTGACACAGGCTGGAGTTATCACAGAGAAGTGAACTTCAGTTGGGGAAGTGCCTCCATGAGACCCAGCTGTGGGGCATTTTCTCAATCAGTGATCAAAGGGGTAGAACCCCTTGTGGGTGCTACCATCCCTGGGCTGGAAGTCTTGGGTTCTATAAGAGAGCAGGCTGAGCAAGCCAGGGGAAACAAGCCAGTAAGGAACATCTCTCCATGGCCTCCTGCTTCCTGACCTGCTTGAGTTCCAGTCCTGACTTCCTCTGGTGATCAACAGCCATGTGGAAGTAAGCTGAATAAACCCTTTCCTCCCCAACTTGCTTCATGGTCATGATGTTTGTGCAGGAATAGAAACCCTGACTAAGACAATATGAAACCCAACTTTTTGTTGCTAAACATATAATTTAAGAAAACCACTCTATAGAACTGTGTATTGGTACATTTTACTTTTTCCAAGCTTTGATGATTGTGTCATTATCAAGTTGAGGTAAAGTCAACTAGACAGACAATTTTTCTCTCTCAGTTGTTCATGTAAAATTTCAAATTCTATATACTAGAATGAGGTTCAATCAAAATTATGACTCATTACCGCTTTACTGAATACATTAAATGAGATTGGGGATGAACATTATTCCATATTCCATGTGGTTTGATTGCTTAAAAGAGCAAATTAAACATCATATACATTGTGAGGAATTTCATCACTTGACTCTCTAACTCACAGAATCATTCTTCTTCATACTGGTTTTAAACCTTTCAGGTTTTGACTCTATGTGGGCACATAGTTGTAAGTATGTTGGTGTAAATATGTGTGCATTTTAGCTTCATTAGAACATCTAACTTATGAATTGTCCCATTGCTTTTATTATGTGGATATATAAAGGATAAGCACAAAGAGGTTGAACCAGAATGGGATGCAAAATGAGTATAATGAATCCCTTTGGCTATACTTTACCAAAAGATTAGTTATGCATTGCGAAGAAATAAAATTTGACCACTGAGATTGGAGAATGAATTGCTATGTTTGAAGAAAAGAAATTAAAATGAAAGTCACAACTTGAAGGTCCTAATAGTTATATTCAGAAATTAAAATTTTGTGCCATTATGTTTTTGCTTGTAAGAAAATAAGGATAGAGAAGCCCTTGCAAGAATATGTTCACAGAGCTGCTTCTGTTTAGAGTACACAGATTCATGTTGCCCCATTAAACATTTAATATTACCATCCTAATGCACATTTAATCTGTGAAGTATATTTTATTTTGAATTCTATGAATCTTATTGTTTCAAAAAAGTCATGTGTGTAAGGAAAGTTTTTTTTCTTCAGTTTTATACAGTATTTAGGTGTTTTATCATTACTAGTCCAGGACATTTTTGTCTATGTTGATGTTTAACCTTGCAAAGGTGTTAAATAAATATACATATACATACATACAAATATACATCCAAAAAATATATACTTTTTTTATATTGGGCCTTGGTTTCCACTTTATATATGGATATTCTGTCATTTTGTCAAGTTAACAACTGAGTCAGAAAAAAATGATTAAATAATTTAACACCTTTGGAAATTATTCTAGTTCCTGCATAAACGTAAGAGCTTCCTCTCATAGATCTTGCTCATTTTACCATTTTCTTGATTAGAGTTCTACATTACATTGTGTTTTATTGACGAATTTCTTGATCTTCTTTATTCAAAATTTTAGATAATTAATTTATATCATCTTTACATCTGAAATGCTTATAATGTGCTACCTTGTAATATTAATAATAAAGTAAGACAGTGTCTTAGTCAGGGTTTCTATTCCTGCACAAAAATCATGACCAAGAATCAAGTTGGGGAGGAAAAGAGTTTATTTAGCTTACTTTCACATTGCTGTTGATCACCAGAGGAAGTCAGGACTGGAACTCAAGCAGGTCAGGAAGCAGGAGCTGATGCAGAGGTCATGGAGGGATATTCCTTACTGGCTTGCTTCCCCTGGCTTGCTCAATCTGCTCTCTTATATAACCCAAGAATGCCAGCACAGGGATGGCACCACCCACAAGGGGCTCTACCCCCTTGATCACTAATTGAGAAAATGCCCCCACAGCTGGGTCTCATGGAGGCACTTCCCCAACTGAAGCTCCCTTCTCTGTGATAACTCCAGCCTGTGTCAAGTTGGCACAGAAAACCAGCCAGTCCAGACAGGTAGTGCAATGCTGGAGGACAAAAAAACAAACAAACAAAAAACACACAAAAAAATTTGGGTATGCTAAAGTTTACCTTCAGTATCAACTATTTCAAAATGAATTTAGCCAAACTCAGAAAGATTGCAGTTCTTAACTCATACAAAGTTTTTAAAAAACTAAATCCCACTGTTTAATTTTACAAAAGAAGACTCAGAACAAGAAGACTAGGCAAATAGATGGAACTAGAAATTATCTTCTTGAATGAGGTAACCCAGTCACAAAAGAACACACACACATGGTATATACTCACTGATAAATTGATATTATTTCAAAAGTTTGGAATACCCAAGATAAAATTCATAGACCACGTGAAGCTCAAGAAGAAGGAAGACTACAGTGTGAGTGCTTTGGTCCTTCTTAGAAGGGGGAACAAAATACTCATGGAAGCAAATATGGAGACAAATAGTGGAGCTGAGACTTATGGAAAGGCCATCCAGAGATTGCCCCACGTGGGGATCCATGCTATATACAGTCTCCATACCCAGACACTATTGTGAATGCCAAGAAGTGCATGCTGGCAGGAGCCTGACAAAGATGTCTCTTGAGAGGCTCTGCCAGAGTCTGACAGATACAGAGGTGTATGTTCACAGCCCACTATTGGACTGAGCATGGAGGAGTTAGAGAAAAGACTGAAAGAGGTGAAGGGGCATGCATCCTCATAGGAAGAACAACAATAATAACCAGCCAGACCACACAGAACTCCCAGGGACTAACTGACCAACCTAGGATTACACATGGAGAGACCAATCGCTACAGCCACATATGTAGCAGAGGATGGCCTTGTTGGGCATCAATGGGAGGAGAGACTCTTGGTCCTTTGAAGGCTTGATGCCCTGTGAAAGGGAATGCAGGGCAGGGAGGCCAGAGTGGGGTTTGTGAGTGGGGGAACACACTCATAGAAGCAAGGTGAGGGAGGATGGAATAGGGTGTTTGGGGCAGGGGGACAGGGAAAGAGGATAACATTTGAAATGTAAATAAAGAAAATATCTAATAAAAATTATTTAGGGTGGCTGTTTATACTAAATATCAGCTTTATATAATAATATCTTATGAACAAATACATTGATTAAGAATACTCTATTAAAGTACTGAAATTTTAAAAGGGGAGGGCTTATGATTTATAATCCACTGAAGTTCAAGATTTATACAAAAGATATTCTCAGTTGATCCTCAGATGAGGACACGGAAGCTAATGTGGACTTTCAAGTCAACACAGACTTTCTCTGAGATTTAAATAGGAGTATCCAATGTTAAAACTGTCAGAGTTCTTCGTATGTCTATGTCTAGTCTTTCCGGTTCACAGATGTGTCTGATTTAAAAACACCTGTTAGCAGATAGTTAAAACATTAAACAAAAAATAAAGAGCTGGGCAAGGGCTGTAGCTCAGTAGTAGAGCTCTTGCCCAGTAGCCCCGTAGAAAACAGTACAGTGACTGAAGGGAACCTACATAGCCATATCTAGTCAAAAGTAGCCCTGTGCTCCCACCCTGGCAAAGACTGCAAAACAGCATCTCTGAGAGACTTACAGATATCATTGCAGCTCTTCTCTTTAGCCACGTAAATATCTATCAAATAGTTTTTATAACTCAAATCAGAATAAGGTTAACTATTTCTTAGTAAAACAACAATTACTATTTCCACTGAGATTTACATGGGTTCTGATGTCAAATGTAAAAACTGCTTGGATAAAGTTAATCTTTGAGTAAGGCTATTATTATCAAAACAAAATTATATGTCATGTTCTCTTTCTGCTATCATTTGTAGTGCATCCTGTATTTGTAATACTATATTCATGTAAGAAGTTCATAAATAATACATGCTCTATCTTTCTATATGTTAGTCATGCTGTTTCATTTTACACACGTGATTTCTTTTCTCCCTTTCTCTTGTCAACTGCCATGAACTGAAAGTCTAAGATGATAATTTGTATAGAATTACAGTGAATTTTAGGAAAACATGGTAGATATGTTTTATACATAATAAATACTGTATACATATGTTTTATACATAATAAGTACATAAATGATACTGTATATCACTGAGACTTTAAAACTCTCACTCTAAGTTTTTATGTGACTTTACATAAGTTGATAGTAAAACGTCTCCTTCTGAAAGGAAATGAAGGTACTCTGGAGAGAGGAGTAATTTTTAAGTTTAGCCTCAAGAACAATGTTACAATCCATTTCTACTTGGATTTCCTTTGATCACATCTGACTTTAATTCAGATAGGGGATCTCCACTCTTATTCCTGTTTTCCTCTACAATCTCTTCAGTCTCCTCCCTTGTCCCATAGCAGACTGCTTGCAAAGGTTTCTTTTCTTTCCTTATAATCACTCCCCGTGGATTCCACAAAACCTTACTTACCCAGCTTTTCCCTCACCCTATCCATTTGTATGATACATCAATACATAAAACATACCTTCTACCTTAGATCTTAGCTGAAATGTTTGACTTGGATTCTATTCTCTTCCCTGTACCTACTACAGTATTCCAATTCTTCTCCCTCATCCAGTACCAAACTGTTTTCAAAGGACTCCATCCTTCCTCTCTTCCTCCATTCCCATGGGAATCCAACATCTTGCTGAGGTCCTAGTTTTCATCCTTTTCTCCATCGCTTTGTGTCAGCAGCCAATAACATGAAATACTCTCTGTTCACGTTTCTCAGTTGACACACTTGTTAGGAACTCATATGTGTGAAACCTCATTGTCCTTAGTAGTTTCTACAATTTCTTTCTCAGTTTTGTAACAGCCTTCTGAAAGATCCCACTTCTCCCACTGCAACACTCTTCACTGAAAATTCCATTTCTTCTGTAATATCCCAGGACTTCTACTCCTTTAATCCCTCTCTTTACAGAAAATTCTTTGCTTCACTGAAACTTAGTCAATTATCCCCTTTTCCTACCACACCTCCAACTCCTTAGAGAGCCAAACTCTAGGTCTGAACAGGATACCCTTACCTCTTCCCTGAAGGCCTCTTCTCCTTTTCAGCCTCCTCTCCTTCAGCCTTTTCTCCTATCACAGCTCTATGTGGTCTGGCAAGATGGCTCAGAGGGTAAGAGCACTGACTGCTCTTCCGAAGGTCCTGAGTTTGGATCCCAGCGACCACATAGTGGCTCACAACCACCCATAATGAGATCTGACAACATCTTCTGGTACGTCTGAAGACAGCTACAGTGAATTACGCTGGAACAAGTGGGGCTGGCAGAGGTCCTGAGTTCAATTGCCAGCAGCCACACATATGATGGCTCATGATCACCTGTACAGCTACAGTGTACTCATACACATAATATAAATAAAATAAATCTTTATTTTTATTTAAAAAAGAAGTAACTATGTTGTATCTTTTAACTACATAAATATTCATAGTTACATGTCAAATTTCTTCAAATTGAAAGATAAGTGGTTTCTGGAATGTTTTGTAAAATTAATAAGACAGAATTAAGTAAAACACAAGCCATGTTAGACATTTCCTATGAATATCATTTAATCAAGGAGACTGTGTGGCTAATGTGTAAGGAGAAGGTCATGATTCACACTGTTCTGAGAAAGGTCAGCTCTTTGTATGCTGGCTGACTTGACTAACCTTTCTCTAGGATTTCACACACCAGTTTTGGGGGTTCAAGCCTGAGTGAAATTGCCTTTAAAAAGTCCCTTTTTGTGGCATCTCCTCACATGATAAAACAACTTATAATTTTGTGCTATAATTCTGATGTATATAAATTGTTCAAGGGGTAAATTTACTAATATCCCAAAATATACAATATAAAATAAAATATTACACATCTCTACAGTATAAAAAGTAGACTGGCAAAGGCTACGTTGTTTCCTATAGCTATATCTAATAAGATTATCAAATAATAAAAGTGTTGAGTAAAAATTATTTCATTATATACAGCTTATTTGTTCTAAACATTATTTGAATAGACATCTCTTATTTAAAAGATAGAAAAAGTAAAGAAAGCTAGATTTCAAGGAGATAGTGTTTTGCAAATAACTGCCTCAATGAATAGATTAATGTATCAGAATTATACAGATCAGTGTTCATTGTAAATGATTGACAGGCAACGATTTTAAGCTCAATTGTAATATTGGATAGTCATCCACAAAACTCTAGGGGCTGGATATAGCTCAGATTTAGTACTTAACAGCCTGTATCAACAGAAATGTCACCATGAGGATTTTTGCCTATTATTACCTTTACTCATCCAACATGATTAGAATTTGAAAGGGAAGATTTGTAATTTTCTCAACAAGATTGGCTATTTATAGTGGGGTACTTCAAAAACATTCACAAAACAGTCTTACACATAATCTGAATAATCAGTGGGAATTATGTGTTGAGTTTGGGAGCCGGGAGCAGAGCCAATTGTGGTGGAATTTTAATAAGTGTGTTGCTGTTGCTTTTGCTATTTACGTTAAGCTAGGAACTCGATTGACAGCCTCTGAGATCAAAGTCTTTTTACAAACTGAGAAGATAATACATAGCATCTGAAATTTCTCTTCTGCCCAAATCCCTAACTAGAGCATTTACCTATGAAGGAAGAGGGGATTGTCAAGCTTGTTACCTTCTTCATTCTCAAGAGACACTTTTCATTCAGTGGCATGAACGTAAGCAAAAATAGTACTTGAATTAACAAAGCAGCATGGAATCCATATGCTTTATGTATTTGGATAAGAAAATAAGATTTGTGAATCATCATAGTTTGAATCTAGTGTCTTTTAAACCTAATAAAATGTTTATAAGATTGTATCTCCACTGTGCTAATAAAGTTTTGAATAATGATAATTCTCTAGAAAAAAAATCACATGGAAAATTACAGTAGTGGTTACATAAATATTCATAGGGTGTGGTCATAAAATGCAACAATAAGTGAGGAAATTGATGTATTTGTTAGATATTATTATGCATATTTGCCATATTTAATTGCTCATCAAAACTATGACAATTTGTGCCTAACTAAAGATGAATTAGGAGGTTGGTTAATATTTGAAAGCTGAAAGACATATATATATATATATGTATATATATGTATGTATATATATATTTCATAATATATATCATATTCAAGTCTATTTAACAAAATATATATTGCAATATTGCTAAGTTATCATAATCTTTCATTTTAAATTTTCAGGCAAATAAGGCAAATGTACCACTCTTTAGTTCAGATAAAATAAAAATAACAATGATATCTGCACCATAGAAGTAAAGAAATATAATATCCTAAAAGAAACAAAATATTTAATATAGTTTTGAAGCCTGTAAGTCATGAACCATTGATATTATTCTAAGTACCATATGTGCACACTGTGATGTTTACTGTCTAAAACAGAATTCATTGGTGTTTGTGTGTGTGCATGTGTGTGTGTGTGTGTGTGTGTGTGTGTGTGTGTATGCGGTATGTGAGCACTCATGTGCTCTTGTGAGTGTAGACATCTGTATAGCTTATAACTATGTGAATGTGTGTGTGGGTGCATGTGTTTGTGTGGATATCATAGGAAACATAGGATATATTCCTCAATTTGTTCTCTGTTTCCTTTTTGTGACATTATTTTTCGCTGGAACCGGAGTTCAATAACTCAACTGAGCTCTTTGGTAGGCCAGCACAGGGATACTTCTATGTCTACTTTCCCCCACAGGGTGACAGGTACAATCTGCTTGCTTAGCTATTATACAGAGAAGCTGAAAATCTAACCTTGTTTCTTTATAATTAAACAATAAGCACAGTACCTACTAAGCCATTTCCTAAACCTCAGATTGATTTTCTAAGTCCTTAGATTAAATAAAATTTCCATAATCATTTAATGTAAATAAGTTTTTAAAGTAACTCATTTATTCTTTATAAGAAATTATTAGAGTCAAAATTTACAATTTGAAACTTGAAACTCATACCTTTATCACAAAAGACTAGACTGATTTTTCTCCTTTAAATATATACACAAAAGGTCACTTAAAAAATAGTTTGTGAATGACCAGAATATTTCCTGACCTATTGTCTTTATTTGTCAGAGTCTGTCTGTGCAATATTGAGCACACAATACTGAGAGACTGATAGGTCAATGGTAAAATGTAGGCTTAGAATTTTCAAAGCCTACATTATTTAGTGCTTTTAAATGCTTCAACTCCCTTCTAGTCCACCAACCAAAGGTGGGGAAGAAAGATGGTTAATTGGAGAAGGGAGTTGTGGACCTGTTTAGAAGTAATTCTTTGGTGGTGATTAAAATCTTCATTGTCAGGATATCAACATCCCAATCCAATAGCAAATACCAAATATGAATCAGAAGCAGCTGACTGGTCCAGCAGACACCAAAAGGCTCCACTGAATTGGCATGAATCAGAGAAAGCAAAGCAGCAAGAATCAGCAGAAATACTGTGAGAAATTCTTTGACACATTTCTCTACACAAAGGGAAGACCAACAAAGGCCAGTGAAGACTAGCAAAGCATTGCACAGCTAGTGAAGACAAGCCAAGCTTTACCTAACTTAGCAACCCAAGAGCGTCCTTGGGTTCTACTTACACTCTTTTTCCAAACATCATGGGACCTCTCATGTGTCTGTTTCAGAAAAACAACAAATACTCGCTCACAAGACCTTCACAAAAATATCTCATGAGACAACTGAGTCTACAAAAACACCAGAAATTTCCATGTCGGTAAAAGAGGATGAATGGCAGGAAGCACAGGAGAAGAAATGCATCTTAATTCCTGTAAGTGAAAATTTGATTTCAAGTGTTATGTGTTCTCCGAGGATAGTATCAGAAATTTCAAAGCACTAGCAGCAATACAAGCCACATCTATGAATATTGTACTTTATTTGTGAAACTGTGACACATGCTGACTTGATGGGAAAGGGAAATAAGCACTGAAGTTGCATAACCAGTATAACTATTATGGCCATATTCTGTCCTAACCCCCTTTGATGGGATCGGCGGTGACCACGTCAGAAAGCATCACACACTAGGCCCAAACAGTTCCATGTAAGAGGTTTAATTGAGAGGGAGAGAGTAGGACAGTAGCGCAGAAAGAGAGAGAAAGGAGAGAGAGAGAAAGAGAAAAGAATGTTCCTCGTATTTATATGACTGGTGACGTATGGCCAGGTAAAGGTGGGAGGTGATCCCAATAGATTCTGGGAATATGGTGGCTGTTGCTCTGGCAACAGGTCTCTGAGACCCGCCCATGAGTCGCCACAGGCTTTGGAGGCTAACACCCTTAGTAACACTCATCTCCATTACAAATTTAGTTACTTTGAAAGTCTACCTTCTATTTGGTGACTATTATGGTTATTGTCCCTAAAACAGTTATGATGAATATTAAACTAATCCAGAAATAATATTGGAGGTCTAGAGCTTTGTACAAATTTGTCTCAGTCTAGACAAACCAGGAACATATTAACAAACAATTCCTTTTGTAAAGTTCTTCTGAATGACTAAGATTTCAAAGGACCAGTGTCAGAGACTGATGGTCCAAAGCTTACACCTATTGTTTGCATGTAATTTTATTTTGGGATAAATTTATTCTTTTAAAGACTTACCACTTTAAATAACAGCCTTTTGAGTCCGTGGTTGACATTCCTGAGTCCTTATAAGGAAATGAGTACATCATGTATAAAGACTATTTACACATTAATGCACACATAAATATGCACAGATATTCTCCACTTGGAAAACTGAGCTGTGTTTGGCTTGTAGGTAGTAGGCAGCACGTTGTTAGAAGAGTAATACTAATAATTTTCAGGAGGGAAACTCAGGTCACAATTGGGGCATTTGTTCAATGTCTTTCATGGATAGAGTTTCACTGTCAAATGTGTTCTCTAACCTCTTGCTATTTTGTAATAATTTGGTTAACCTCTGTGGTCATCATGTTATGTGGAGATACAGTATTCAATCACGATAAGAGCCACTCATTCTAATTTTCTGCCATATACTTGTTTGACCTTACAAGTGCACTTGTGTTTGACAAGAAAATCTTCAGAAGACTAGATGGACAACCAGGGAATGTGATTTAAGATGACAGCAAAATGACTAGGCAACTTTTTTCTTGCCTTTTTAGGATGTTATAGAATTCTGTTTTACTAAATTTTCAGATTATATGAAGGAAAACAAAAACAGATCATGCAATAACAGTGGTTCTTGTGGAACAGTTCTGTTTCCTTTTACTAGCTATACAGTAAATGCACGTGGTAATTATTTCTGGGAATTACATATTTTCTATTTAAATGACCTTATTGTTCTTAAAAAATAACATATGTGACTGCTTATCAAAACACAACTTGAAGTATCATGTTTATGGGAGTTTTAATGTATTGTGAAGGGGTTTCTGTTAAGATATTAATGTTTCTATCGTTGATAGATCAGTGAAACAATTCTCTAAGAAACAGAGTAAAAAAAATTACTATCAGTTTAGTTAGGCCTTGTTTCTATTTAAATTCCTTAAATTCTAATTTTTCTTTCTTTCTGATAAAGAATAGATAATTGAAACCATTTTTCTAATCCCTCCTCTTTCCTTCTCTCCTCCACTCATTTTTCCAATTCTCTTCCCTTCTTTTTCCTTTGTCTCCATTTTCCCTCTTTCTTTTTCACAGTGTTGTCACTCTGAATCACAGAGAGGTGTGAAACTTATTGGCAAACCCTGGCTTCCTTTGAATTCTGGGGACTTATCCTACTTCATCTTCTAAAATGTTAGGTTTCTCTGAGTGCCTGTGGGGCGTGTGTGTATGTGTGTGTGTGTGTGTGTGTGTGTGTGTGTGTGTGTGTGTGTGTATGCATGTCTATGTGTTTTTGTATGCCTGTGTGTGTATGCATGTGTGTGTGTGTGTGTGTGTGTGTGTGTGTGTGTGT